>JABJVR010045712.1:5834-30339 GCA_025773905.1 Chitala chitala
CACACAGAGTGAGTGCATTCAGTACCACTCAGCGTACCAGTACACACAGAGTGAGTGCATTCAGTACCACTCAGCGTACCAGTACACACAGAGTGAGTGCATTCAGTACCACTCAGCGTTGTGAGAGCACCTCTGCATATGGAGGCCATGGTACAAATAAAATATAATCATTCCAAACTCTTGGCCGCTTCTAGTGTTAAACACCTGAAGAATGTTGAAAACGATTTAATCTCTGATTAAAAGGAATTCGGGAAGGCCGACTCCCCCTCATTTTGTGTAAACTAATGTAGCTCAAGTAGTGGACTTTAAACTGTTAGTTTAGCAATAGGGCAATCCAGCCATATTTGTGTCTTTTAAAATGGTTAAAACGAACTGAAAAAAGCAACCCGGCTCTATGCCAAAAATGAGCTGTTGATCCATCATTTTAGTGAAACCTTGATTACTGTGATGAAGTTTCGTGTTTACAGTGGTAGCAATCAACACCAAATGACATTTGTTTTCATATTTGGAAATAATATTCAGATGTGTTGATTATAGGAAGACTTGGCAGATTTAAAAATCTAGACAGCCTACATAGTCATATTTTCTACAGAGGCCTAGTTGTATTTTTAAGGTGTGTGGGACACAGTTGTTAAGACGTGTATTAAATCGATGAGAAAAATATGTGTGATACAATAATGAATGAATTTGTTTCTTACAAGAGCTGTGTCACTGTCAGGAAAAAAAACAGAGTTTTAGTAAATGTTGCAGTAGATGTTTAAACAGTCACTGAGACATGAAGCAAACTTTTACCATAAAGAGTTGACCTCTTAAATTGACTAATGGCCTTCAGTCTACAAGGTTTATTAACGACACAT
This sequence comes from Chitala chitala, assembly GCA_025773905.1. Taxonomy (NCBI): domain Eukaryota; kingdom Metazoa; phylum Chordata; class Actinopteri; order Osteoglossiformes; family Notopteridae; genus Chitala; species Chitala chitala. Next base: position 6,692 of record JABJVR010045712.1, read on the forward strand.
CAACGCAGACACATTGGTACAGTTAGCACCTAGTTTTTTTTTCCTTTAGCTCCAAGTTCTTTTTTCACATGGATTGGTTATTTAACTTCCCCTGCGAATATCTGTAGGGGGTGAGTGCTTATGGGCTGAAATGCAGACTGTTCCAGATAAATTATTTTCAGCCCAGTGCAGAGCTGGACATTCAGGCATGAATGGGTGAAAGAGCTCCAAGAAACATCTCGTTTCGTTATTTCAACAGGACCCCAGTGGTGCTGACCGCTGAGCAACAGCAGGATCCTCTCTGGCCTACAACACCCCCTGCCCCCTACCCGCCCAGTGACCCTTCCCTGTCGCAACACTCACATTGCAGTATTTATTAGCTGAGCGTCGACCCTGAGTACTCTCGCTTATCCGAGTCCCCTCAAGCCGTCACTTTTTGTGCTTACCAAGGAGATGACATTCCACAGCAGGACTCGGAGCTCCAGAAACACGTGGTTTTATGAAGAACCTTGAGTGTTATAAGCAAGAAACACACAGAACATGGAGTCCACAGGGCATAAACAGAAATTGCAAAAAGATGGTTGATAGTTCCGTAGGACTATATGCTCCATAACAATATTTAAATATTTAATTTATATATATGAAATTTAAAAAATGTTTGCATTCATCATAGCCTAACCATTATGTTGTGTTTTATGGTCTCTAAGTATTATATATATAAGATATATATAATACTTAGAGAACTAAGATATATTATAATATATGTAAGATTATATACATAATCTTATATATAATCTTACAATGTAGACAATTACCATAAAACTGTAACATGTACAACTGTTACTGTTCAGACTACAGAATGATGTAAAGACAAGATATGAGGGTGTGACAAATGAGAAACAAGTAATTAGACAGAGAGAGTGGGAACAGAAAAGGTGGGTGTGTCTGCTGGGGAGTCATTAACAAGCTGTACGCAGTGAGCTGCATGTAGCCACGGCGACGTGACTCTGATCAGGTGAGCACCGTGTCATGCTGCACTCAGTGGAAACTGCTGCTGGGTCACCTGACTTACAGTCCAACAACTCAGGTGTCTGAGCAGCTGCTGCTATGTGCACACATGTATTTGTGTGTGTGTGTGCGTGCGTGCATGTGTGCGGGGGAGATGAGAGGCAAGGTGAGATTTCAGGAGGTGTGCTCTCACACACGTACCAATATGGCACCAGATCTTACTGGTCTATTCAGAGAATTCAGCCTATATTTACCCAGCTCAGAATATGAGCTATATCCACACCCTGCTGAGACAGAGGACTGCTCTGACTCATAGAACTATCTGTGCCGACTAGGAGAGAGGGAGAATGCTCCCGTTAGGTGTTTGCGTCACTTCTCACTCAGCAAATTCAAGGGGGTTGGGGGTGGGGAGATGGTGATAGTACATTTCTTCAAATTTACATCACATTCAAAATGTAGTTGTTAATACCACGGAGTGTGCACTGTACTTAGCAAATGTGGCTAACAGATGTCTGTTAAATTAGGAATGTAGTCTGACAAGGTGGTCCTTGATTTCTTGCCTAAGGATCATCAGTTATCATGCCAGTCAGATGACAACCTCTTACTATAGGGGATAAAAAAACTGAAAGCAGAGGAGTTACGGAGACAGCTCTGTTATGGAGAAAGACAGTCCATCCACCATTGTTTGATTTCATAAATTACTTTGCTATCATCAATCAGATTGTCAGTACTAGTAATACTATCATTACTGCATCAATGGAAATTTTACCATTTTAATGGAAACTGAAAGAATATGTTTTATTCTGTATACTTTATGTAAAATGCAATCAAAAATGTTTTAATATGTCATAAAATACAGAACAACAAATTAGCTGATAACTTTCTAGTTACGGTAGCCAGTAAAATCAATAGTATGGTTTAGAGTGGGTGGCATAGTGGTTAGCACTGTTGCCTTGTACCTCTAGAACCGGGGCTTGGGTCTGTGTACATGGAGTTTGCCTGTTCTCCCTGTGCTTGCTGGCTTTTTTCCTTATTTGCCAGCTTCTTTCCACTATCAAAAGACCTGCTGGCTAGGCTGACTGGCATTTCCAAATTGCCTGTAGTGCTTAAGTGTGTGCGCACTTGTGGCCTGTATTGGCACCCCATCCAGGGTGCCCTTTGTTTCCTGGGATAGGCTCTAGACCTCCCGCAACCCTGAATTAGATTAAGCAGTTTAAGGAATGGATGGTTGATTTAAACAAAAAAAAAAAAAACACTTGTAAAGTGAAAAATGTAATCTCAATCAGTAAACCTAAATGTGATTTGCTATTGTTGAGCTGTTTCTGATGTTTGTTCCAGTTAATGAGCAACCAATAAAATACAGAGTGCCTCGAGGCTCAGTTCTGGGCTCACTGTTCATCTGCCTACACTTGCTGCTTCAATATAATGCCGGTAGTGCAAACATTCATATTATTACATACCAAAGACAATGTAAGATAGATATTACATACAGTGTAGCATTTATGACATTATTTACCTGTCATTTAACTACCTGAAAAACATTATGCTCTACAATAACATAATCCAGTAACAAAAAAAAAAGTGGGTTATGTTAGTGTAAAATATGAACTTTGTACCTTTAAAGCTGTGAATTACACTATGAAATATGAGTGAAATAATGCTTTATTAAGCTTATTAAATGTAAAACCTGTTATTAGATGTGTAAAAAGACATCTACAGATTTACTTGTTAATCAGGATGCTTGTATTACTGGTGTTGCAATAACACACCACCAGGACAACTTGAAAAATTACATTACTTGTGTTTATAACTTTTTCCACCAGCAGAAAATGCTCAAAGTCTGGAAAATGCTGTTTCTCTGTGATTGTGGATAAATGTAACAATTACACTGTTCTAATTCTCTTATCAAGCTTTCTGTAAAAACCACTAAGCTACTCCATCTGCTTTACATCAGATGCTACAATTAGTTGGAAATGTACAACTGAACATATCAGTCCGACATTCCTTTTTCCCTTCACTGGTTTTCCGAGAAACCTAGAGTGGACTCATTAGAAGGCATTCCTATTTGCTCGAGCTTTCAGTGTTCAACAGAACATTGGCATTGTGCTATTGTCTTTACGGTCATAGCGAGCTGAGCCTTTGCGCTGTACACCTGTCTATGTTACTGTTTGAATTTTTGATTTTTTACTTATAATAATGGAGTTGTGTTTAAATGTACTATATTAAAAAATTGACCTTGACGGTGACCTTAAAATAAATTTTCCACCATTAAAAACTTTAGTATTTTAGTACATGTAGTATCTTCGTTACTTCTTGCTCTTCTACCTAGTCTTCTACCTATCTACTGTTGTACTTTCTCAATTAACACCATTCACTTTGCTCTAGTATTAACAATTGTTTTGAGTATAAAGGGCAGCAAACACCACATATTTAAAGTTGGGGTTTTATAGGATATTCTTGTTCATAATCAAGATTCGACCATATAAGTTACGTAACCGCACACCTTTATTTGATGGTAGGTCCTCATTAAGGGTTATCAAAACAGTCAGTTGGTTGGCAGTGTTAAAGTAACTAAGCTGATCAAATGTGTGTAAAACATCTGAATCCTGTCCCAGTTACTGCATCTCGTTTGCCTTATAACTGTTGAAGATTTCCTGGTATGTGTGTAAATCAGAGGGATTGTTGTGGGAGGTCTGTGCATTTTAATGGCACAAATGCCCATACTCCTAAAAACCTATTCAGATGTCTTCTCTTTGGCTGGCGCTACAGCTGCCAAGCCACATGAATTCCCCAGTGAGGAGCCATCGTCCTCTGCACAAGTCACATGGATCAGCATTTTTTTACTCAGTCAAGGAATTCTGTCTTCAATCCTCTTTTTGGGTCATGTTTGTTCCCCAGAGAATGAATTGCATGTAGCCATGTAGCTCTGGTCCCAAAGCTTTTTAACAGGTTCACGGTATTGCTTTTCATTAAGCGTTTTCATGCGTCGGGATTTTCCAATTTCAAAAATGTGACCTTTTCTATACCTGGTACTGTATTGGTACAGCTATTTTTTTATGCTTCACTGACAAGGCTAAATTAGTTATTTTCTATTTAGGCAAAATAAAGTATTTCTTTAAACAAATTGAATTTTGTTAATAATGTAGTAAAGTAGTTATTACATTTTGAGTGGCCATCTGAGAACCCCTCGTCACTTTTGCAGAATAAATGTAAGCCATTTATCATGTCTGCACTTTTGGACTGGATCCCACTGTTATATTTATCTACAAAGTTTTTAGCAGCTATAAGTTCTTAAAAACTTTGATGAAAGAGTCAAGTTGGTGGAATAAAGAAAGAAAGACGAATAAAGAAACTGGTTATTTACTTTTTTCAGTTTTGTTAAGCATAAAATAAAAAATAAAAAAAGTGTTTTCAAAACCATTTTCCAGTGTCATTTGTTTGTGAGTTGAAATTTTTTCCATTAAAGAAAATTAAAATAGTATCATATTCTAGAACCAAATAAACACTCAGATGGAACAGGATAGAATTTTATTGTCGTGTTCAGGGGGGACAGAAGAGAAATGGTTCTTGAAGTTTTATACTCTCACCCAGTCACATGGTGTGCTTGAGTTTTGTGATTGTGGAGAGTCCAGTCCTTGGACTCTGGTTTACACTCTCACCTACTTACATGAGAAAAGATGACATCACTTCACACTCTTCCCTAGGAGGCTGGGGAACTTTCACTTTCCTTTTGTGTTTCAGTTTTTTGAACATCATTCTGCAGCACGTGATGGAAGAAACAAACGTTCTATATGAAACACCCCTAACGGATTTGTCATCTGCTATGGCATTTGTTACCCATACCCTCTTAACCACTTAAAATGTTTTCAGTGCCAACAACAAATATGTCATTGTATGACTTACATGCCAGAACATCTTGCAGTCCAAAGAAAAAGAATAAGCTTTCTACATTACATTTTATTTACAGACAGCTAAATGTTTTAACATATTTTAGTTCTATTAATTCCATAGGCCAGTTGACATGCTTAAACACTGTTGTCAAATTTAGCCTATGAATACATTTCATTTATGGCTACCATATAAAATGTAAAAATGTAAAATATTTACTGAATTGGTAAGAATAAAAGCTATTACCATCATTAAAATGGCACAGTGGAAAAGGAATGAAAACCGAAGTGTATTGAGTTAAAAAAACAGCTGTTAAAGACCTAAAGCCTTATCACGTAGCTCACGTTGTCTGAGACACTCTTTACTACATTATTGATATCAACACCAGATGTGTTTAAACAGTTCAGTGTGTCGTGCTGGCTCCTGCATCTCTGCAAAGTCATTTGCACAATGTGAATGCAGCATGCCAGAAGCAGTGACATTACAGCCACTATTGATCGTCCCTGAAGAACAAACAAAATGCAGAAAATGTCTTTTCATGATGACTAATCAGGTAGTGTCACACCTCCAGGGCTGTGTGTCTATGTGTGTTTGTGTGTCTGTCTGAGTGTGTCTCCAAACTGTGTGAACTGTGCCCTCTGTTTCCTGACATGGTTTCCAGGCACAGTGAGACCCTAACCTCAATAAACAGCTTGGAGGAAAGTGTCCTCTCAGTTGTTTTAATCACGTTCATTTTCATTTATGTCCGTATCAGTTATTACCCTCAAGCTGATTTGATGGTAGACCTGCCATCCTCTTGCTTCACATTTTTAAAAGTGCTGGGTTACTCCGGTACCTCATCAATAAAGCATTTCAGTATTTTCTCTTGTCTTTCCATTAAGATTGTTTTTTCTTGTTTTACTTTGTCTGTGGAGAATAAGGCCTCCAGTCATTCCCACTCCACTGCATGCCATCCAAAAATAACGTGCCCGTCCAGCTAAACAAATTACATAAAGCCATTTGCAGTGCATCAGTCCTCTTTCAAGTGAACGTTGGCAAGAAAGCATCCAGAGATCATGAGTGTTTGTTTTTCAGTCGTGCGCCTGCAAAGATCTGCAACAAAACTGATTTTTACAGTTAAATTACAAGTAACCAACGGAAATGATTCTTGCAAAACTCTGACCACAGGAGACTGTAGGGCCACCTTGAGGAAAACTGCTGAAATGCAGATTGGCAGCTTAATAGTTGGGTAGGAAATAATTTGGCTATTTGGGAGTATTCTGTTGTATGAGACTATGACCAATAGGGCTGTGGAGCCCATTAAGTACTTCAACATGTTACTTGAAAAGCATAGCTTCAACTGAACTCATAAAAGCAGGAGGTGGGTTAACAATTCATTTACCAAATTCCCACATTCACTGCTGTACTGACGTTTTTATTGCGTACTCTTATAGTGCCTAATGGTATAGCACCCAAGGCCATCTTTGTCAGAATCCTTCTTGTTTTCACAGCCTTAGAAAATCGGTCAGGAATCACACAATTACACAAACACAATCACGTGCGCACACACACACAGCTAAACACACATGCTCACACAGACACACACACATACACACGTGCAAACACAGACAACACTGAACTCTTTCAAGGTGATGTTTAGGTAATCGTTCCCACGCTGCTCCTCCTTCCAGTCATGAGTGGTGACAGTCCCAGCTGCTCCGAAGCCCTGGCACGCACACAAAAGGAGACACAACAAAGGGTGCCGTTGTGGGAGATCTGGCCTCCTGTGGGAACAATAAACCATCGCATTTTGACAAACTGACAGCAGTCCCACTGTGCAGGGACAGTAGCTGCCCACTGGATCTGGTCAAATCCAAAGGCGCAGCGTGTTCTGGTGTGGTACGCAGGCAGTGGCAGCATGGTTGCAATGACTGATATCGTGTGCAACACGAGGGAGCGCATTGTGGAGAGCCAGCATGAGGCGTGGCAACACCTACTCAGGTGCCGAGAGTTCCTGCTGTCTGCATGCTCCGGCATGCTGGACACATTTCACAACCAGGCACATGAGCTAGTCTCTCTTTTCAGGGTTTTTCTTAAACATGCTATAAAGAACATATGTCAAAACAGTGCTGGCGTTTGCTACAGCGTACAGTGAAAGGACGGTGTATCAAGGTGCTGATCAGCTCTATTACAAGAGTGTGTTCCCATGGATACACTTTTACACTTCATTATGACATCATTAACATATAAGAAAGCACAAGTGAGAGTCAGATTTCCTTCACTTTCTCCTGGACGCTGCCTATATACAAGTGTCCATTCTGCTGCCGCTTTCTATCTACCTAATAACATCTCTCAGCACAGCTGCAGACTCTAGCTTTGTTTAATCGCTTAGATTATTTAACAAAGCTCTAACTAGAGTTGCTACTGACTTACTCTGTCACTTCCGAACTGTTCATTGTGGACAAGTTTGCAGGAGCCCATCCCAGGCAGCAAAGGTCATAATGCACCTAAGGCAAGGCCCCAAACCATCACAGACACAAAGTCATACAGGTCACGCCTCTGCAGGGCCTGCAAGTCACTGGGAGGAAACCATAGCAATGAGAGTACATGTAAACTCTATGAACACTGGGCAAAAATCCAGAACCAAACCCACAGCCCCAGAGGTGTGATGCAACAGTGCTGCCCATTGAGCTACAACGTCAATCACATGAGCTGTGGCAGATCGTCTTTAAATACGTTTCCTAGTGGAAGACTCTAATCTCTGTTATTTCTATCCACGATCTGGCTGGCAGTCAGAATAAAACGAAGAATTTTTAACAATCTGTAAATTGTTGTCCAGTTACATGGGGATGGATCAAGTATCATTTTTAGACATGAACCATATATTTTTACATTTAAAAATTAGACATTTAGGAATTTGTACATACTTAAAAAATATGTCCAGTTTGGCTCAAGGGAATTAACAGATGAATTGTTATAAACATTTGGATTAGTGAGCACAGTTTGCATATATTTCACAGATAAAACGATGAGAGCGTTCTTCTCTTTCTCCATTGAGAGTTCATCCTTGAGCTCAACATTCCCTCAGTGAAGAGTGAAAAATGCTGTACGGTGTTCAAATTCTTTGTCCAAGTTCATTGTTGCATTTATTGTTTACTGTTGTGGAAGTCTGCCCTTGAATGGGAACGCATAAATGCTTTTGTTGTTTAGAAAATGGGTGTGTTTGGTTAAGTTTTCATCTGCCTGATTCAGCTGAGGTAAACTAACATCTGCAAACACTTGGTTTGAGATGAGCTGTTTGGAGCCAGCCTGTTGCTCATTTCAATTTCAAGCTACAGAGAGGCACGTGTTTCCTTATGTCAACAAGGCCTGTAAAGTTTCACTCTCCTAAAGGTATCGCCTTCATGTTCTGCTAATTTCTAAAGGCAGCACATCTTTTTTCTAACCGAATGTCTTTTTGCTACAGTGACTGCCACAAAAACACCAATTAACAATGTTCACGCTTTCCTGAAGATGCTGACTTGCTAATTGGTTAATAAACATCTGTGAGTCTTTATAGCTTAGCTCATTCTGGCCCCACCAACATATGTGAACTAGATTCTGTTGGTAAATAGATTAGATATTTTTATTGGAAGAGCACCAGAGAGAGAGCATATCTTTCCACGTACTCTCCCTTCCTCTGCTTCTGTCAGGTGAGTGGGACCTCAGAGAAACCAGCAGCAAATGTCAGATAACTGCACCTTCCGCTTCAGTTGCACCGTCTTTCTGTTTCATTAATATCCATTAAACGTGTTATTCCAATGGAGGCTTTCCAAATTAAATTATTTAAAAACCCGCTTTACTGCGTCACCTTTCAGAGAATAGTACTTACAAAGAAATCCTTTATCAAAACATTGACGTTACTAAATATAAACTAAATCTGGAAAATGTTTTTTTTTATGTACTGTAATGTAAAACTGTGCACACGTGCATGTGTGCGACAGAGAGTTTGCAGGGTTTATTTTCAGACAGGTCCGTGTGCACTATTTAGGCCGGATGCTGTGTTCCTGGAATAGTGTGACATTTTCTGGTTAACGGGCCTCAGTTTATCCCACGTGTGAAAGGCCCGTCACTAACATAGAGGAGTTGTGCTGCCCTCGCACTAAAGGTTGTTTAGACTATCCAGGCGTTCTCTAAACATCTAAACCAATTTTAACAAACCAACGTGCAGGCTTTAGCATTAATGCATGAAAGCAGAACAGGGCAAACCTGTAAACACCACCAGGTGGGTAAAAGTAGTCTAATCTCTTCATATCAACACCACATTAACCCCTGCTGTTGAAGAGTGAACAGTGTTCCAAATGTCACAGCTCATAAAGCTATGTACGATGCAGAGAGAGATGGGGGGGATGAACATAAAAGCCGTCCAGTCGTTTGCACCTGTTCTGGTAGCTGCCTGCGTCTGTCCCGGCAGCATTCTCTGTGTGTTGTGTCAACTATTTGTCCCCACGCTGTCCACATCCTGCTGAGTATGTTCTGTCAACCTCGATGCTCTAAAGCACACTCTCAGCCTCAGGGGCTGGCAGGCCTTCAGTCTGGTTAATGTTTCAGACATTGTGAACATTTGTGGTTCATTTCATAGTAGAAACCACTGATATTTTGAATCAAGTGTCCGCTAACTTTTTTGTTTGGAAGCAGGGATCAAACAGCCAAAATGTTAATAATAAATGAATGAGTAAAAGGTTAGCTGTGCTTTGAATGCGGTTCCTTTTAATGGGATTTAACACCGGTGTTCGGCCGAGAAGTTTTGCTACTTATTTCTCACCTTTTACTGTCTATGTACTTTATTTGTTGTCAAGGTCTGTATTCCATAGTTTTACAGTTCCTGACATGTGTCAGTATAAATATTATATAGTGCCTTTAGACTTCACTCCACTGGCATCAGTGGACAAGCTGGACATGTTACTGGTGCATCACTAAAATAAGATGAGTGAGTAATTGGAGAAATTTGCTGGCATTACACACACCTTACACACACATTACACACATTACACACCGTTAAGCTCACAGCATTGTCCTGGAACAAATTAGAGTAGAATTAGAGTTGCAACAAAGGGAACGCCATTCTTATTAGGTAATTTCTAGCAAAGCGATGAAGTCTAATTTCCAATAGAAGTTTTAAGAGATTAGTTTTAAAGTCACTCTGGTTTCAGATTAAAAATTCCAAACACGTTTAGTTCCAGTGATTATTTTTCACTGTTTAAATCATTTACATGTGATTATTACCTCTGTATTAATGCATGTTCCAGTTTAATGGCTTTAACGTGTGTGTGTGTGTGTGTGTGTGTGTGTGTGTGTGTGAGAGAGACCCAATCAAGGAACATGGCCAGCTGTGCTAATCCAGCTGCATGGCTACATTTCTTCACATTATTGGAGAAAACAGATAGACGGTCAGCATAGTAGAGTTGTTATATAGGCAAAAGTTGTGACCCTGATACATGTGGTCATTTTGGCTTCTGCAGGCCCTCACACTGTTCATGGGAGAGTAGGAGGTTTGTGCTCATAATCCATGCTTTAAAAAGAAGTGGCGTTCCTCCAAAGCATGGTCCCATGTGACTATGGGAGTCTGGATACTGAGCGTACATGTAAAGAGTATGAGTGTGTTTGACAGCAAAGTCAAACCTGTGTAAGGTATTAACATGGCACAAAAGCATGTATTAAAACACAAAACAATAGCCAAATATTATGATAGAGTTACAGTTATGTTTTAAAAATCTATATAAAAAATAGAATGCACTTGTAGGATTGTATAATGTCACAGATGTAGTGAAGGGCTTTTTAGGGCACTACAGTTTACACACTGTTGTGATTCGTGCTCTGGTGCCCACTAACGCATTGGTTGTCTGAGAAACAACTAAGAGACCAATAGTTCGTGCAGCATGTGACCCCCCCCCCCAATCAAAACAACCTGGTGGGTCGGAGGGGGGGAGGGCTGCCCAGTTTTCAGTGAAGTTGCCTTGCACTCACTGTATCTCTGAATGATATCTCGGTATTTGCACTGGCAATTTTCCTTTCAGTAGGGTATTAGTGATATGTGAAAGGTTAAACAAGGTGATAGTGCTGGCTTTCTTAAACCAGACATAACTTCTCGTAAAGAGGGACCCTTTTTCTGTCAGGTGATTTTCATGTGAACAGTAATAAAGTTTTGTAGCTTCCTCCACCCCCCCTCCCACTAAGTCCGCACTTCATTTATTAAGACACAACAGCACAGTAAACGTTTCAGCCAGAAAGAGAAACTTAAAGAAAAGAGTTGTATTAGCTATAAGAAAAGTAATCACAGACTATACTTGGAATTCTGGGAGTTCTACTAAGATTTAATTATGTTCTGAAACAACTAACGGATGGCATTTTTCTGTCACTTTAAATCCAATTGCACAATCCTCCTGTGTTTTGTTAATTATACAGTAAATCACAAGCGTGCATGAAACCCATAATTCCGGCATGCTTTATGCAGGAAAAGCCCAGAATTAGTAGGAATAATTTTTAAGCAATGTGGAATACTTGCCATGACTAGTTTTCCCACTTGTGACCAGTGACAGACACACCAGCTGAACAGTAACTGTAGGGTTGTTTGAATGTCAGTCAAATTAAATATCAGTTTAGTGCCACCTAAGTCGCTAAGCAATGCTGCTGAGCAGTGGCTAGTTGCAGATGCACCGGCAGCAGATGCAATTACAGGTGCCAATGACAGGTGTAAGCATTCAGTAAATGAGGTATTTACAGCGCATTTGCAGCCTATCAGGTGTGAAAGTGAAGAAGGTGGGTAAACATACAGGCAGTGACAGATGTAACAGGTGAGCTCTTAGCTGTGGTTTACATGCAGGTGTTGTGTAGAGCAGCAAACATAAAATGGGAAATGCCTTGCTGTGCTTGTACACCTTGTTTCCTCTCCAGGCTCGCAGGCTGGCACACTGTCTTTCTTTCTCCCGCTGCTCCCGTTTGAGCCTCCCAGTTTCACATTCGTTCATTCACCTGGCACGACACAGACATTTCTTTAGATTTCTGAAACATTTGGTTCCGTTTCAAGGTTTGGGTAAAACCTGTGGTGCTGAGAAATTTGTGGAGACTTGTTAAGGCCTCTTATATCACTTTTTATTCCAGCAATTCTCAACACGCATTTGAAAGTGAAATCTCTAGTATGGTGTGATACCGCTTTTAACTCCGCATTTGAAGATGGAAAAAAAAAAACTTGTGAGGGGTGTTTACATAAGATGTTTATTTAACTGGCATAGTGGCCAAGGTCATGGAGATTACAGAGCAGAGCCGTGACCAGACAAAACTAAACATTTCTGACACTGAAAGTGGCTGAACGGCACAGCACAGGTAAATGGAACATTTAAATGCTTACTTGTAACATCTGGATAGGGTTGGCCTCAAACACAGTGTAAAAATGTCATTTAAAAAGTAGCTATAACAAAAACCCAAAATTGTAGTACACAATTTGTCACAACCTAATATTTTAGCTTCCCTGGATACATAAGAGAAAATTAGCACTGTAGTTAATCCATTAAATCCAGTATAGGATGTAACCTGCAATCTTAAGTAAACCTGTGGGCATCTTCAAGTGCTCAGTTTTTCAGTGATCTTACAGCACTGCTTCCAACAGCAGAACGGTGGGCTATAGACTTCATCATCTTCTCATTTTCTTCTCATTTGAGGTAGGCCAAGTATCACATGTGTCTCAGCCTTGCACATCCTGCAGGATTTGGTATATGAAATGACTGCTCTCCTTTGTAAACGTTGTCTCTGACAACACCTGTTTTTCCACCTCTAGGGGGAGCTAAATTAGATACGCAGAACAAGCTCTTTGTACAATAGTCTGTACAATGCAATCAATTGTCAACGTGTACTTTCAGTTAAAATATTAATCAGGCTGATGGTAATCTTTTACCAACTCAAACTTAGCATTAAGAAAACCTATCAACAAATGGTAGAATTCCTTTGGTTCAAACTTTTTCTTTTAGAATGTTTTTCTTCTTCCGTGTAGTGTTGTGATCCATACCTTTTGATAGGCTCTGAATTAAAATACAACTAACTGCCAGCAATGAAAAATGAATGAAATCTCCTTTTCCTGAGTAAGGGGAGCAGTGATACAGTGATGACACAGAGCAGATGAGACACACGTAATATGTTTATCATCCTTGCCAGCCAGCTGCTCGTTGTGTGCAGGATGTGCTGGGAACTGTTGTGATGAAATCTCCCAAAGCAGTAAAACAGGATCCAGAAATTACAAAGTTTAATCACCAAGGTTTTTCCCTGCAAAAGTATTGGCGTGTTTAACCACAGGCTTTTCTGACCTAAAGCCACACAGAAAGACATGGATACAGAAGTCAAGATGGTACCAGACTGAGTCGAGGTCAAAAGATCAGACTGGATTAAAGATCCAGCAAACAAATTAAATGGAGGAGATAGATTGGCCCACTGGGACTACTGTGGAAGAAATGCTCCTCAACCATGAACCTAAGGTCAGCTTGTGTGCTTTCTGTCCAACACATTAGGCCATGTATCCACAGGAGTGCCAGCTTCATCCACCACTTTACCCAGCATAGATTCCTGATCTTTACCACTGCCTTTGTGGAGGTGTATCGGCCACAGCCTGTCCTGTAGGGAAACCTGGATTTATATACCATCCATGCAACTGGATTGTTGATGGTGTTTACAACAGGCTTATTCCAGGCCTGAGTCTTGAAGTCATCTTAAGCATCTTGTTAAGAGCTTTGCAAGTGCATTCTTTGTATGTCAAGTGGAGAATGCAGGACTGGCCTCTCCAGTTTTTTTTTTTTTCCAAAAGGTCTCTCCTGTGGTCTTCCACAGTGAGAAAAAGAAAAAAAGTTTTGAAAGAAAAAACTTTTCTGTTTGCCACGTCTTGCATCTGCTGTTCTGGCACTACCTGTCTGACCACGGGCCTTTCCATTGCCATGACAACAACACCACAGACCACTAATGGAGCAAACATCCTGGGACACTGATAAAGACAAATGTACCCATTAGTGCAGAGCTGCAAAAACACACCAAGCCATTTGTGCCTGGATACGGTGTTACCTTTTCCTCTGCATAGTCACTGCAAATGGCTTTGGCATGTCCTTTTCGGTAATTTCATTGACATAATCAGTTTGCTTGCAAACTGCCTTATGTGCCTGTCAAGATTACGACAATGCGATGACAAAGTCTTTTGCTAGCACAACCGAGATTGAATGGATAGTTGGCAGTGCTAACTATCCAAGTCTCAATCATACATATCGGTAGGGTCAAACATCACGTCCAGATGTTTAGAGTAAGGCCATAATTGTGTTTCTAATTAACCAAAAAGATAAGTAACAAGTTTGAGTTCAAATTCATCATTTGCCAGTTTGCCTCATCCTTATAAATGAAATACCAAGCAGATTCACTCCAGTTCTGCAACAGAATGATTGTGTTGCACAGTGTAACTCAGAAAACCTCAGCTTCTCCTATGGACAAAGAAAACCTCGCAGATCGGCTGCACTGATGTGTTTTATAAAAGCAGTTTTTGCTCTACTTGTGTCTTTTGTTCTTTGGAGTACAGTGACTTCTAAATATTCTTCTAATGCCTACTAATACTCACACCAGTATGACAATATGGAGAGCACCTATATTTATTTTTATCCACTTTAATCAGTGGAAGAACTCGGAAGATTTCTGTCTTGTGACCCTGCATGCATCTGTGATATTAGTCAGCACTGTAAATAACAGTGATTAATGGGATTTTTGACATCCACAAATTCCATTAAAGACCAACAGAATTTTGATTCATTGAGTTTACTTCCGGTTTCCATTGAATAACAGCAGATTTGCAGACAGCTCATAGAAGGCATGGTGGTGTTTAACCTCATGCAGGAGCTCAAATTTTAATGTGGTAGCATGATTATGACAAGGCCACACACCACGGTTACAATCTGGGGAGTGATAGATTGAAGAGTAAAGATTATTGGCCATGTACAACTCGTGCATTGGAATGCTTGCTTGTTCAAAAAAACTCGGTTAACAAACAATATACAAAATAAACGGTAAATATCAGTGCAAATAAAATTTGATTAATTTGTTTAAAACAACAGTGCAGGACAAGACAGTGTAGACAAGACAACAGACGGTTAAAAATCTGGGAGTCCAGGGAAACATGGTAAAGCGCAGCTACCAAGTTAAGAATGGATTAGCTGTTCATGATTATAGTAATAATGATGACTATGATGAGTGGGAAAGTGTCTACCTGCTCATAACGCTTCATCATCTATGCCCAGGTGCCTGCTGCTGGTTAGTGTGTGCCTTAGTCTGAAACTGTACTCAAATTTGACTTGTAACATATGTCAAAAAATAACCTTATCTTAGATGGAGACTAAGTCCAGAACACCTTTCTTTCATTCCTTTTTTGGAGAATATAATTGTTTCTGTAAAATGTGCTTTTTGGAAGGTTTTGAGCAGAGCTGAGAATAGAACATACACAATGTTACCAGATCAAGAGGATTATCTCACTGCTTTATACACCCAAGTCCACTGCTCAAAGACCTAATAAAACTGTGGAACTGGCTTTGGAGTTCCCACAATGAAATACCCACTCACCTTCAGTACACCCTCCCCCTCTAAATACCCACAGCAACCCCAGTCGAATGATCAGAAGCAGCCGCTGTTTATCCGAAGCCCAGCGGCACTGTAACGGGCGGATCTGCCAGGACTCAAACCCACACAGCCTCTGCCTGCACAGCGTTACCAGACAAGAGGATTATCTCACTGTGCTAAAGGCCCAAGTGCCCCACTCTGGGGATTAATCTAACTCTTGTCCTGACTCTGTGATTACCACCCTAGCAGACTCATGAACCAAAAAGGGACATTGATGTTGTCCTATATACCATATATTCTGGAGCCAAAGTCTATTTAGAGTATTATATGAATTGCATATAAGTACGTTTTGCATAATAAAATAATCTTTAGGGTTAAGTTCATATAAAGTTTAGAAAACCATGAAAAAAAAACTGGTTTTAAGTAGGTGTAGTGAAAACTTTGACTGGCTATTTATGCGTACATTACATACGGTATATGTTATTGATATTGAAAGCATAGCCTGAAAGAAAAACTCAGTTTTCTTTTTTGTATGAGATGTAGAGTCCATGATTTGTGATGTCATGGTGCGTCACAGTGATACAGTATGATATCAGTTCATATTACAGGATGGCTGTCTCTACACACACAGTAGACTCTGCTGTTGTACCATGATGCGAGCAGAATAAGATGAACTCTTGCGAATGTTTCAATGACCATAAGCAAGTATAACGCTAAACAGGTATAACCAAGGGTTAAACCAAAAGTACCAGTCATTAAAGGGGTCTGACTTTCCCCTTCACCTTTTCTGTCACCATGGCAGCCAGTGTAACATGACACTGTTGCATGTGTGGGTTCTTGAACTCCATGACACCCTGTTGGTGTTGGTCACCGTGACCAATTTAAGCTGAGGCCTTATTATAGCCACAAGTATCTGTGTGCCTGTGGAGTGTTAGGAGTGGCAGTCACAAGGTGCTCCCTGACTGCCGTGGGAACAGCCAGCTGGAAGCTGCCAGAATTCGATCTCCGCCAGCCTGCTGGTGACATGAGGGCTCTGGGAAGGACGTGACAGCCTCATTTTAGTCTGGCATTCCCTACAGTTTATTCCACAAGCTGACCAGGAGGTGTGTTCACTGTAGAACTTTTTTGAAGGTAACCTCAAACCCATCCACCTCCACTAACACCAATACCACGCCCCCCCAGCTGACGTAATGGAGTCTCTGTACCGTGATCCAGCAGGGGGGAGCCTAGCACTCCTGACCTCAGCCAGCTGACAGTACTGCTCTTCTAACTGATCCATTACTGTTCCTGTCTCTCATCAAAGCTGAGTGGAGACTGGGATGGGGGTGGCAGAAGAAGATGCATATTATCATGATTGCTTCAGTGTGCTCAACTATGATTTATAAAACAGTGCCATTTTGTAACTTGGACTATTCTGGAGCTTATGAATCATTTGTAGCTGAACTTGAAAAGCACGCTCAGGGAAGAGCCGGCAGACTTAAACGCTAGATTAAGCCTCAGACTGGGTTTGGTACAGAACTCCAGTCAGTACCGGATCAGACGTTAAACCCTGGAACTCTGGCTGAAACAGGGGAGAAAAAAACCAACACAACCTGGGAGGTCCTGGCAACTACATTACACTAAGTATCTCCATGGTAAACATAGGAAAGCAGTGTGGTTAGTCTGATTGAAGGGGGGGTGGCTGAATATCCACATCTGCAGTTTATAAAGCTGGCGAGCTACGCTCATTCATGCACGTAACAGTTGAAGATGAGGAGGATGAGAGTCACGCTTTGGGCGCTTGTGTTATTAGTGTATATATGGAAAGCCTTTTATATGCAAGCCCACACCTGCCTTCACTGTATCCTATTACTGGAACAGAGCTCTGGCAACATACGCTGTTGTTACACAAACTCACCTTCACCCAGATCATGTCCCTGTCTCCGTCACCTTACCAGGTGATTCCACTTACCTGTCATCCGACACTAACGTCGCCCGCCCGTAACTAACCTTCTGTTTGAACTCTCGGATGCCTTTTTTGGGCTTTAATAAGCTGAGCGATATGAGAACGTTGTACAACCTAAGCGATCATTTTAATTAATGAGTTTAGCGCTGACAATCAGTGCGGAGGTACTGATGAGATGTCACCTAATACCTGTCAGCCCATGAATCCATTCCATATCGCCAATCAAATAAAGGGTTAAAAGGTTTACATTTTAATGCTAGTCACAGGGGACATGAGATTTAAAGGTCAGCATACCCTTATCAGAATGGCACAAAGCGTCTTCTGTATCTGCTGTGGCTGCATATACTGTTAGTCCATTATGCTGTCTTCATGTTACCTTAGTCTTACATAAGGCTGCTCTTCGCATATAAGTTATCAGAAGGCAAAGGTCTCTAACAGTGACATCTTTCTAATCCTGGCCCATCTTCCAATACTTGCAGTAGCACAATTTTAGAGACCAAGGCTACTGGACGCCTCTAGAATTTGTCAACAAAACCCCCTGCTTTCCTCCACTCTAAAACTGATGTCTGGCTTACTTTCATGCACTACACTAACAGGGTCATTATTGACAACCCTGGCATAACTTTGTATCAGTTTCTGTAAACTAATAAAAAGCAGTACACAATTGCAGCTGACTACTGAGGGTTGTGCTCAGGCAAAGCAGAGAGAGAGAGAGAGAGAGAGAGAGAGAGAGAGAGAGAGAGAGAGAGAGAGAGAGAGAGAGGTGCACCCGTGTAGATTTCCAGGACAAAGCAGTGTCAGACTCACACACATCCATATGCATACCATCATCTCCACCCCCTCACGCCAGCACTACGTAGCAGGGCCCAGGCTGTAGTATAGCCATCTGGGAGGGCATCCTAACACTCCTGAAGGCCATGCCAGAGCACTTGGCAGTGTTGGGCCTTCCATTTATAGCCAGCTGCCTGCTCGAAGGCAGAGAAGGGTATGTGTAAAGGAAATCTAATATGGCAGTGACATTTTTCAACTGGCTTTGAGACAAAAAGCTGAAGTGAAAGCTTACAGCACAGCGTGTGTGTAGTGGAAGTGCATTACCACACGTTCCTCGGTGGCCCGAACCCTTGAGCTTGTAATTCCACACATCCTTCTCCACTACATGACCGATGCAGATGGTGTTCCTGTTGTCCAGAGTTCTCAAATGCATCTGTTTTCCTTTTTAGGGTATTATCAAATATACCTGTTGGATGTGTTGGATGCGTCAGCATTTTTGTCTTTTCTTTTGGGTTGATTTTTGGTCAATTTAAACTTTAAATATGTTGATTCAAATGTATGTAAATTTATCTTCTGTATGAGGAGTTTGAGAAATGGCATTCTGTGGATGATGCAGATTTTTCAAGAAATGCTTGGTATAATTGATTTTACAGGAAATTGTGTGTGTGTGTGTGTGTGTGTGTGTGTGTGTGTGTGTGTGTGTGTGTGTACGATATGTTTAAATAAGCCTGTTGGTACATGTGGTCCCAAAAATCATGTTTTGTACATAAAGTTATTATATGTTATTCCTACAGTATTCTTACTGTATGATGTGATCAAAACAAAACAGAAATTAAATTTACCAAAAAAAAGCATAGGATTGTTACTTGCAAATGCACAAGGTAATAATCTCATGGTCCTAAGGGAGGGAAACTTCAAACGAAAGAGAGCAATAAATATCAGTCATTATCTATCAATAAAGCTGTTAAGCAGGAGTCAGGCATTAATAACCATTCTGTGGAATGACTGGCAGTTCCTCTTGGAATTAAGCCACTTAGTCATCAAATGCTCTGGGAGTATCCACACATATAAAGCAGTGGAAATGGTCTCCAACAACATTTTACATCGAAGTTAAGTGTCAACAGAGTCTTTAAAAATGCCAGAGTGCGTACGTGCACGCACACACACACACACGCACGAGGGAGGTATGGTGGTGTGGTGGTTAACACTATTGCTTCCCTGCAACCTTTAACAGGATGAACTGGTATATAAGATGTCTGACTGACTGACGCACACACAGGTCGCCACAGCTCCAGTACACAAATTCGCTTCTTCCTGCAAACATAGTTCACAACCACACACCAGTCAGGAAAGGAATCACACTTGGTTTACATTGTGGTCCCCAGAGTCATGCTTGACTCATTAACTTGGCCAGCACTACTCAGCTTTATGTTTCACCAATATAAAGGCCAAGCCAACACTTCAAATTCATTGTTGAACCATTTTTGCAATGTGGCAGGGCGCATTATTCTGCTGAAAGAGGCCGCTGCCATCAGGGAACACCGTTTACATGAAGGGGTATCAGCAAGAATGTTTAGCTACGTGGTACATGTCAAAGTAACATCCACATGAATGGCAGGACCCAAGGTTTCCCAGCAGAACACTGCCCAAAGCATCACATTGCCTCTGCCAGTTTGCCTTCTTCCCTTAGTGCATCCTGGTGCCACCTCTTCCCCAGGTATGCGACGCACCCAGCCATCCACACAATGTAAAAGAAAACACGATTCATCAGACCAGGGCACCTTTTACCATTGTTCCGGTTTTCAGTTCTGATGCTCATGTGCCTAATGTAGGAGCTTTTGGGGGTGGACATGGGTCAGCATGCACACCCTGGCTGGTCTGCAGTTACACAGCCCCATACGCAATGAACTGAGATGCACTGTGGGTTCTGACACTTTTCTATCCAAACCAGCATTACCTTTTTCAGGAATTTGAGCTACAGTAGCACTTCTATTGGATCAAACTACACAGGCCAGCCTTCGCTCCCCAAGTGCATTAATGAGCCTTGGCAGCCCATGACCCTGTCACCGATTCGCCGGTTTGCCTTCCTTGCACCACTTTCAGTAGGTCCTGGACACTGCATTCTGGGAACATCCCACAAGAGCTGCGGTTTTAGAGTTGCGCTGACCCAGTCATCGAAGCATCACAATTTGGCCTTTGTCAAAGTCACTCAGATCCTTATGCTTGCCCATTTTTCTGCTTCCAATACATCAACTTGCAGCCTAATATATCCCACCCACCTCCAAGTGCCATTGTAATGAGATAACCAATGGTATTCAATTCACCTTTCTGTGGTCATTATGTTATGGCTGATGTGTGTATACTCATGCTTTATGAGGTATTCTTATTCTTAGCAGTGGGCAACTCTTTTTATTGATTTTTTTTCTGGGGGTGCTTTGTTTTTCACTTATGGTTGTTTTGGATTGCATCTTTCTGACTAGTTGTTACTGTTTATATCAGTGTTTGACTAGATTTTGGATTTTGGACTTTGACTGAGCTGTCTCAGTTACTGTTGCACCTGACCAGGTTTGCTGTGTTTTGGACACTGATTTTCACAATAAAACACTGTGCTCTGCATTCGGATTTACCTTGTCACATAATTACTTTAGGAACCCAGACTCGTGCTGCAGGATGTCTAAACACCAAAAGTCCCACAGGAACTGTATAACATCTAGGGTTTCACCTCAGTTTAGCTATGAGGGATGGTGACATAGTTCAAGTAAGTAAGTACACAAACAGATGTTTGCCAGCGCAGCGGAAGAGGAAAAAATGTGCCCTTTGAAGAAGGGACACTTTCTCTGTCAGCAAGCCACGAGCCTTAGCGTGAGTGCATGAGGAGTAACTTCCTGTTTCTGATTACCACACTTAGTCATTGACATGCCTGCTTTCTGGTGGCTCGTGCCTGACGGTCCTTCTTACAAGAGCATCAGGATAGACTCAAACCTTTGCACTGTTAAAATCAGCAGTCTGAAAACTCATTAAAGCTCAAAGGAAGAACTGAAGGTTTGGGTAGTTTAAATGTACTTCAAGAAGAGATTACATTTTTAATTTAGGTTTTTAAAATAGATTTCTGCTTATGATAAGATGTTTTGCTTAATTAGATTCATTTTTATAGTCACCCACACTGTTGTTCCTTTCAACCAAGCTCAGACATTTATACACATAAGTGATTTCTAAAATGAATGCATGACATTATGTCTGAAAGCAACACAATTTTCAGTAATTCTACAGTACAATGAAGCCTGCTGTTGTAGTGCAGAAGTGGATACCAAAATACACAAAACTACAAAGCCATGTACTCTTAAGGTAAATAAAATTAAAGTGATGATTATGTCAACTGCACACACATAAAGCTAAAATACCACAGAGAAAGTTTTTTGCCATGGATTTGAAATCATGTATCACATCAAAACGTTACTGTTATTTTTAAAGTCTGAAACTACAAAATCTCAAAGTAGGGCTGCAAAAATGTAAAACATCATGAAGATGATGGAACTTGTATTTAGCTGCCATTGGCCAAAGGTCATCAGGGTAGAACTCTGGACCATGGTGGTTTTTTTCTCACATTGTTGCAGTCTATACTTCAATTAATCAGAATTAGTTTTTACTTTATGCTGAAATTTTTACAATATATATATATATATTTTACATTTTTCACTAGGAACAATTTTGAAACCTTAAAATGAAGAGCTTTGCAAAAAAAAAAAAAAAAAAGTGCCGTGTTAGCTGGTCAACGAACAGTAATATGTGCATTTTTAAAACGATGTCCATGGATGAAAATATCTTCCCTTGCTTTCTTAACTTTAAACATCTTGCTGGGATGTACAATTTACAGTTTAGCCTATTGCTTAACAACAAGAGTACAGTATTTTTGTATTGGCATGAAGTCCTTGTGCACTACGTTAGCACATGCAAAGACATCATTACACATTAGTTACCCTCACAAGCACAGTACCGTAGCTAATGTGAGTTTTCACTTGAGGTTCCCTACTGAACTGCTATTTCCAAACATACTATCAACACTGAAGTTGATAACGAAGTGAAAATTACAGAAAGCTTGGTGTCTGTTACATCACATGACTATGTTAAAACCCCAACCGCTGATCTGTACATATCTGAAGATCTGTTCGCTTTGCTGCTAATTGGCATTTGCTCCTATGAATATATGGCATTTGACACCCTTGGTTATGGCATCTCCTTCACTTTTTTTTTACAATACTGGTTTTGTTGAGTTTTTATTACACATCAGTTACCCTACAAATCTATGAGCTGCTACTCCGATTCAATATAAGACCTTTGCAAGGTCTAACATGAAGCATGTCTTCAAACAATAAGCTTTCATTTACAGTGTTACATGTATAATATTACAAAACGAAATGTTAGTGTGTGTCCAGAGCTGGGTTTAACATTCCGGAAAGGAGTGACAGTAGTGATAATGCCGGAGGAGGTTGAAATGCAAAACTATGTACATCCTTTCCAGGAGCACTCATGTATAGAAAGCTGAGGAAAAGAACAAAATATCATTCAGGAAGAGGACAAGCCTCCTAACACTGGTTTTTAAGGTGTCTGTTTCCACATGGGCCGTACAGTTGGGAAAAGGTCGCGGTTTTGAATTTATACATTGTAACTGATGTAACTCTACTAATGTCTGGGTCTTGTTGTCTACAGTAAGGATAAAGTCTTGTGTGTCGTCACTAATGCTTGGGCGTACAGTACAGCAGTAGATACTGGAGATGTTCTGATGTATCTAAACTGATAACTGCATGCAGTACAGCATTTGTACGGAGAAAGTGTCAGGGAAACACATGAGGGTCCTAAATGTTACTGCAATGTTATTGCAATTTTTCGTCGCTTTTTTAAACCTACTTTCATTTGATAAAGAAAAGTAAAAAATCAATAATGGAGCACCCCTCGTCATTCATGCAGAGATTCTCAAAGCTAGACTGCTCGCCACAGTATAAATATGCCTTCTTTTACCAGCAGGGGGCAGATGATACAGCCTCCATTTGGAAAGAACATCTCAACTGTGGAGACAGGAAGCACACATAAATTAACTGACAATTCCTTTTTGATTAACAGAACATTCTACACAATAAATCAAATGTTAATAAACACAAAATTCAGAATTAAGGTGACATAAGGCATATTACAACAGACAGTCAAAATAAGTTAAATATGGAATTATGTTACATGTTACATAAATGTTATTGGAATATTGCTCTGCACTGTGTTTGCCCTATTGGAGTCAGTCAGGGGATGTACACTATAGAAGCATTTGTAAATATATACATACGTTATATTTTAAGCCACGGTGGCATGGTGGTTAGCACTGTCGCCGCACACCTTCAGGTCTGGGGCTCAATTCCCACCTTGGGTCTGTGTGCGTGGAGTTTGCATGTTCTCCCTGTGCTTGGTGGGTTTTCTCCGG
>JABJVR010045733.1:0-30334 GCA_025773905.1 Chitala chitala
TCCCTCTATCGCATATTCAATACAGCAATGCGCAGCTGCTGGGGCGTCGCAGGCGCCAGTTTCTTCTGATGTGGTTCAAGAACCCCCCCCCCCCCCACCACCACCACCACCACCACCACCACCCTGTTCCCTCAGAGGGGGCCGTTATTTAGTGTTCTGCCCCGCCTTTTTGCACCACATCTCGCAGTTCACGAACCACATAGGCCACCGCTCGGGGAAACAACAGAGACGGAGTGATGAGCGATGTGGGCGTGGGGGTTGGGGGGAGCATCACCTGCTGACAAGGGTGTCACCGCTGGGCTGCCTCCCCTCCCAGCTGCAGCACCGCAGCCCCGCATCCCCCACAAGTCCACTTATAGCGTGCCATTTGTGCCTCAGCCTCACAGTGTCTCTTAAATGTTATACCACACCACCTTTTTGCCACTTACTGTCACCTGGTGTACTTTGATTTTCTCACGACTTGTGCTCGTAAGTCCTAAAATCTGGTTCATGCGTGCTGTACTTATTTTAGGTTAGGATAGAGCACTTTTGTAGTACAACAGAAGAAACATACACGCAGGCATAAATGGCCGCTTCTCTTCGACCTACTCTCTAACTTGTGTTTTTGTTTTCAGTTCCCCGGCTTCTGTTATTTATTCAGCCCATTGCGGAATTTGTGAATTGGTTTTTTGGAACCAGAACAGGTGCTCCTGGAACGTGTGAAGGATGACCACAAGCCAGGAAAAGTGCCCCACATCTGCCAGGTACTGCTGAAATAAAATAAACAAATCACTGTGCCTTTAAGGCTGAATAGGGGGATGGGGCAGGGCAAAGCTGTCACCTGTAAAGCCAGAGAGTCACTTCTCAAAACACAGAAAGGTGCCATTTGGCCCAGTTGCCTTAAAGAACCAATAAACTGCCAGGCAACACTACATGAAAAGTCAGCTGAGAGGTCACGTTTGTCCTCATGTAAAAGTTGTCCTCACGTAAGACTCCTCTCCTCTGGACTGTTTCAGAACACTGTACACCAATACAGTCAGACACAAGGACAGTTTCTTCCCCCATGATATCAATCTCATGAACAATTAACTCATGTTTGTCTGCGTAACAGAATACAGCAAACACCCCGTTGCAATAAGCTGTAAATATAACCACTACACATGTCACAAAGCTCTCTCACATTGTTAGATAGAGATCTTTTTTTTTGTCTTCTTAACTTAAGCACCCTGAGAACCACTGAAGTGGAGTCAAATTCCTTGTGTTCAACATACTTGGCAATAAAGATGACTCTGATGCTGGTTCTGAGTTTCCAAAACAGCACAAGTTCAGTAAAATCTCCTTTACAAGTGTGTACTAGCGATGTGTTCTGAATCAAGTGTCACACAACAACAATGAGGAAATCCTGTGGATGATCTTCTTTGTAAATTAGGTTGTTCTAAAATCCAGATGCATATATTTCAATTGAGAACAGAGTGAAGTAGGCCAGTTGCCTGACTCTCACACCCACGACAGTATTGAACACCCTCATCTGTCTTTTTTAGGTGGTGTTGCATGGAGGGGAGGAGGTGGGCAAAGAGGGGGTGGGGCACATTTGGGGCTTGGAGTTTGGCAATTTTGAGTCAGCATAACCAAGAACTCACTTGTGAATTGCCCAGTTCACTTTCTCTTGTAAGCTGGATTGATTTAGTTGTCCACAGAACACCTTGCTGTAATATATAATGGGCTGACAGATGAGGTTGGCTTCCCTTATACAGAAAACCACTTCCGTCTGGGTTCTGCTGGGAATACATTAGACACTTTATGCCAGGAATGAAATTTTTATATTTCTGCTCATTTATGTAATTAAATAATTTAGTGTCAGAAAACATAACAGGTCTTTCCTTGTTCACAGCTTAAAATCATCTTCCAATAAAGATACTTTTTAATGCATTTTATATTTTCAGTTGAAAAAAATTACCAGTGTGGCAAAGATTTTCTCTAATAAAAAAGACCAAGTTGACAACAAGAAGAGTAGGACATTTAAGAAGCACTTTACATGGACACTTTATGGCAGCCAGATGTCTGTAAAGGATCACACTACATGCCTTTGAGTTTCCACTACTTATTTACTTTAAGCAAGAACTGAACAATTCTTTTAAAAGCAGAAGAGTACAGTTTGGGGATATACTGGTACTCTTGGAGTACTTAAGCTCATCCTGTAACTCTGACCTCATGCTGATAAGATGCTGCTCCGCATGTGTTACTTTTCAGAAATGTAGCGGGGGACAGCTTTCCCAAAGCCTGTGATGAGATTTGGGCGGTTTCTTTTCGGGAGGCGGTCCAAGCCTCCCCACAGCATGAGAACAGAAAACAGCCAGACTTTGAGAAATGTCATTTGAGTTTGGCATTGTTGTGTTTATTTTGTGTTTCAGAATAGATTTATTCATGCTGACTCGCACGTGCCCGGGCAACAACATAAATATAACAAGGTAATTTATGTAGTCTGTTGCCTTTTGTCACTGACATCTTGAGTTCAAAGCTTGTCATTAAATTTAAAATCACTGGCATCAACAGCATTGTGTAAAGAACAAAACGAACACAGACCTTCGTACCTGAAATCCATGACTCTACAGAGGAATATGGAACAATTTTGGGCTAGATTGTTTTCCTTGAAAAGGTTTTAAGGTTTTTTCAAAAAGATTTAAATGAACGAACATGTTGAGGTGTGCCTCAGTATGAGGTTGAAAAAATGTAAATTTCTTGTATGTTTTTGCACGTTTGCATCTATTCATCTACTTATACATAAATTTTGTGGTCACTTATCCAAGTACAGCCCTGATCCAGTCTTTGAAATTCCCACACACAATGTTTCATGCTACAGTTTGTCCTCCATTTCCTCTCGTGTCTTTTTTTGTAGCCATGTACATTTTAAGGCATTTGCTCTGTTGTCCTTCATCACATCACATACAAGAGCAGCTTGCTTTGGTGGGAACGTGATGTTGGAGTGCTGCAGGTGTGATCACCTGGGGGGTGTGCTGGCACCCAT
Organism: Chitala chitala; assembly: GCA_025773905.1. NCBI lineage: Eukaryota > Metazoa > Chordata > Actinopteri > Osteoglossiformes > Notopteridae > Chitala > Chitala chitala. Next base: position 3,005 of record JABJVR010045733.1, read on the forward strand.
TAACAAACACCTGACAGAGGAACCACGTCACTGTCAGGTGATCAGAATGAAAGGGGAGCGTTGTATAAGTCCTGACAAGGAAAGGCTGCAGTTTGCGGCAGTATGTTTTCAAAGATCTACTTTGACCTGTTGATGATTTGACACAAATAAGCGTCCCTCAGGTCTGCACAGATAGACACATGAAGTGTCACGTTTGTCAGCCTAATGGTATACGGGTGATCAGGTTCACCCAATGCACAGAAACACATATTCCGAAGTAATAAAATTCAGGTTTAAATGAAATTATCTGAACACACGAATACTATTGCACAGAACGTAACATTTCTGTGATACGTTGTTTAATATGGGTTTGGGTGTGGCTCAGGGTTAGCCGCCTTGTCTGATATTTTTAAGAAATGTTTATATTCCAATGGCCATCGCCAGAAAAGCTTTGTCCCTTCAGCAATCTCCACATTTCCACTATTTACGTTAAGAAAATGGACAGAGATTAATACTTTGGTTTGCTAGATGGAACAAACTGAAACATTACGACCTACCTAACTAATCGAGAGGAGATTTCAAACTCCCCAACCTATGAATTGTTTAAAGCAGTAATTTATTGAGAGTAATCCATCTGTGAAATTGGGAGGCGAAGAAAGCTAAATGAATATACAACTTGTGGCACCGGCCTTAATGCGGCAAAGCCCTTCTACTCCATCAGAAACGAAACAAGTAGGGAAGGTCACGCCAAACTCCTGCGGAGACCTGCGATTGTGGGCTGGTGTTTGGATCCCGGCAAATAACTAACTTTGTTTTTGTTCTTCCCCTGGGACTCCCAGCGGCACTAACAATCCACTGGGGAAATGGAATATAAACCTTTTTCCTGCCTTTTTTTATGAGAACGTTTTAAGCGCTGGCACCCTCTGGAGATTTGAGTGCGTTAAAAATCGATGTTGGCTGGTTCTTATGCTAAGTGCTTCTTGTGTGAGTAAGGATTGAGGCGAGACCTGGTCGTGCATCATTTACTTCGTGATTAATAACGGACAAAGTTTGGGAGCGCTTGGACCGCATGCATTATTGCAGCAAATAAAGGCAGCCATTAGCGTAGCCTTGAGAAGAGGAAAGAATTTTGGAGACAAAACAGCAGAAGCATAAGATTTACCTTGCCTTTAAAGACTTTAACTTCGGCCACAGTTCATGTTAGTAATGTGTTATTTATTGTTTAATTTAAAATTATTTTATTTATTATAACTTTATTGTTACTTTGTAAGGTTATATCAAGTGAGCAATGCAACACAATTTTTTTATATCACTCACTGTACATACTTGTGGCATCACTTGTGGTAGGGTGAAGCCAAGGTGCAGGACAGGACGGTCACAGAGAAGGTTTTGAGTGAGACAAAAAAACCACTAGGTCTGAATTATTGTTCATTGTTTGGATATACCATGATCGCAGAGGTAGAAAAAACACCCTGGGAACAGGTTGCTGTTCCCCCTGGGATCTGGGAGGAGACACTGTAGCTTTTGAGCACTGATTACCATATTAAGCAACACCTTCTATCCACAAGCAGTCCAGATGAGCAATGTGTGAATATTACAGTACCAACACACTCTTCATAATTTGTGTACTATATCACGTGTCCCTTCAATGCTGTTGTTTTTAATATCTTTAAATATAAATTAAATGTCTGCAAACTTCTGTAGTGGGTTGGCGCCCTGCCCTGGGTGTCCCCTGCCCTGCGCCCTATGTGCTCTGGGATGGGCTCCAGGCTTCCCCGCGACCCTCACCAGGAATAAGCAGTTAAGATAATGGATGGATGGATGGATGTCTGCAAACTTTTATGTATTTATTTTTTATGCACCTTGCTTAGTGGCCGGCGTTGGCTGTGTTAGGCTCCAGGTTCCCAGATGTCGGACCAGAAACAAGTAAGCAGTTTGAAAACATATATGAATGTCTTGTAGTGGTTATTTGTCACCGATATGATGATTTGCATTTGATTGAGCGTAGTACTATGTACAGAGAGTTTTATAAGCAGGCTTGCTTTCAGGTTTCTTGCAAACATTTAATACAGTTGTGGGTGAGGGAAACTGACAATGAAAACTCGTCATCTACGTTACAACTTATCAAAGCCTGATTTCAGGTTCTTTGTCTGTTAGAGTTACAGATGCAATAATCACTCTGCATCATTTTTTACATTTAGCAGAAATATGCACCTGTCCTCATACAAGGACAGCTGAAGTATCAAACACACACCTTTATTTTCTGCTGTCTAACATGTCCTGTTCGTGTACCAATTTGACAATTGTGATCTCTACCATGGAGGGCAGAGGTGATGATCTGAAAACTGCAGAGGGCTCCTCGGAATTCAGAGGAGGTGAGACACGGCAAACTGAGCAGATGAGTGAAGGTCAGTGTGGTAGGATCAGGAAATGGGACAGAGCTAATAAATCTGTGGGTGGTGGTGGGGTGGAGGCTGAACTCCGGCAGCTGCTCATCATGGGACAGACAGACAGCTTGGGTGCATGGGGCAGGTTCCACAGAAATCCCAAGTAAGTACCCTGAAGATGTCCTCATGGCACACGGCACCCCTCTGAAATAACTTCAGGGGGGTATTATTCATACCTAAACACTAGCTTTATTCATCAAATGGTATGCTGCATCCTTTTTGACTAAATCCTACATAATGATGTGAAATATGGCTGTTAGAGTAATTAAACAAATGCAGCTAAGTCATTTTTCCAATTTACCTTAAAATTTCAGAAATGTGCATTTTTCATGCTTTCAGCAAACTTTAAAAATTGTACATATTTCAAAATAGTGTGGTATATAATAGCTTACAGGGGACTATTGATATTTTCCACATTTAAATGTCATAGTAGGCGTGTTGCTTAGCTACATCAGATTAAAACACCAGAGATGTGCTCTTTAATATTAATGATATGCTTTTAGAAGACTGAGGAATTAATCTATTTTTTGTTTATTTTGGGATGGTTGCACATATGTACAATTTAATATTATAGACTTTTTTGCACTTTTTTCATAAAAATAATAATGTAATAAACAATATGCTTTGGAATATGAAGAGAATTGAAGGAAACTGAAGCAAATTCCTTCCAAAAGTAATAGCACAGAATGATTTTTATCAACGTTTATCCATTCATTTTCTAGAATGTCTTATCCACAGAGTTAGCAGAAGCCTGGAGACTATCCAAACTGAACAGGAAGTTCTTCCTGCTGTCTGATTGTTTGTTTAACATTCTCCCTGTGTTTGTGTAGTTTTTCTCTAGAGGCTCCACACCATCCCTACAGTCCAAAGACATTTGATTCAAATGGATCACCATCAACTAAATTTCCTGATAGTGCAACTTTTCACTAAGTGCTGTTTGTGGTCAATGAGCATCTTGCTCATAACCAGCCCTGTTTCCTAAATTATACTCTAGCTGCACTGGTTCCGGATAATGGCAGAATCAAAATTATTTCATTAGATATTCTGTATGATCACGGCAGAAATTCCTAAACAAAGTTTAGCATTTTAAGTAACAAAAAAGATTAAGGTATTTATTCGTCTTAGAGAAAGTTGACCTGCTTGCAGGTTTCCTGGGCCACAGTGAAGCTTACTCATCTGATTATAGCAGACGGTGTGCTGTTCACTGTCAAAGGTTATTTACTTTTGGGACTGTTTTTTTGCTGAGGCACCCACGCCGGCTATTGTTGAATAATATGTTTACTTTGCAGCTAAGCCGACTTCATTTTGATTTATAATGAGAGGAATTAGCTGGTAATGTGGAACTTCTCAATCACATGAGAACATTGGTTTTCTCCATGGAGATGGTTTTAGACTAAAGCTTCTTTTCAAACACCTGTGGTTCTGCCATCAAATCAGACCATGCAATGGTTTTTAAGTTCTTTAAATTACTGGGAACACCACTACATTTTATTTGAATAATGTGCTCTTGGCATGCATTGTAGTTTTTTTTAAGGTTTTCCCATAACACTTTTTTAGGATTACCTAATGGATTTTTAAAACCAGAGCTAAAAAAGAGAGCCCTGCTACTGAATAAATACAGGGAGAGGGGTATGATTCATTGCAGTATATACTGGAAAAATATGCATTCCTAAAGATATCAGTTATGTCCTGTTGCAGTTGCAAAGATTTATTTTTTGGAAGCTAAAAAAACCAACGAAAAAAACCTAAGCAAAGACTTTTGAGCTGCTGCTCCTCCCAAAAATGTTTAAGAACATAAACGGGCAATACATTTACCATTGTAGTTTGGAGTTCATTTAAGAAATGAGACTGAGGATTAAAAATCAGGTTCCACAAACGCATCAATATTTTAAGGCACGGTTTTTGTGTGCTCATTTCCTCATACGAGTTACGCCTTAGCATGAAATTCTGCAGCTTTGTTCAGTTTGTTGCTTTCAGGTCTTCTAAATTACGAGCCAAGACAAGAATGATATTATGTTGCCACCCTGTGTTCACAGAGTGAATCTATTCTACTGCCAAGCTTTGTCACAGGTGTTTCAAGGGCTGAAATAAATGTAATACCGCACAACTCGTAACCATAGTGGCTAAGGATTGTGTTAATTACATCCTTTATCAAATTATTTCAACAACAAAAAATATGCTTTCATCATCCCCTTAATTACCATCAGCACAAAACTATATATGTTGGACATTTTTCTTTTTAGTTTATTTAATCTTTATAGGAAAATAAATTACACAAATGAAAACATCTTTAAGACAGAGAAATATGTCAGTGTAAGTGACATTAAGACTATTCAGCAGACCCCTCACATGTGATCAGAAAAGAGAATTATTATTGTAGCAGCTACAGTAGTGAATAACTGATTGTGGTATGGGAAATCTCGAGTCTTGAACTATGTCATGTGAATGTAAAATGCAGGGTCTTTTTTTTTTACCCATGAGATTGGCCAACCACAGTCTCTTCTAGGTGACAGAACTCCCCTGTGGTTTGAATATGGACTGTGTCATTTGCAGGTGGTTTGTGCTGTGAATCTCTATGGAAACAGCAAAGATTCATTTCCTCAGGTTTGTGGTTACCATTAGTGAATGTTGTGCTCCTGTTTTCATAGATGCAAAGCCCTTCTCCTGAACGTCAGTGTGAAAAGTGGGTGGAGCAAATAGAAGTGAGAACTGACTGGGTTCACGCCAGCTGCCCTTATCCTCAGTTCTGACTCCATGCATGACATACTAAACTGGCAGCTAATTTGTGACAGATTAAATAATGAAACTGTTCTGATATTTAAGATCAGAATAAGTGAAAACACGAACACACAGGATCTTCAGAAATCCAGTGTATGTTTGGCTCTTTTTACAATTGGTCAAGTGGTCCAGTAAATTCTTCTTGTAGAGACTGGGTTTTAATCCTTTATGAGTGACTTAAATTGTATCTTTGAAAATATTGTCATAAGAGTGAGTGTAGATGAGAAATGGCTTATTGAAGCTTGTTATAGAAAAACCTTCTGTTCTAACTTACATAAAAACAATATGTAAAATGATATTATAAACAGATGTAGCATAAAATACATAGTATTATTATTATTTTTTTATGTTTCACATTTCAGTTTACAGAGAGTTTTTATCATTACACCACGTATATGCTGTTCTGTTCTGAATACTGCCGACCAGGTCGTGCCAGACTAAACGAAATTTTTATGGCCGGCTAGTTCACAGTGGAAATTCCACATTAAGCTTGGAAGTGCTGGGTCACATTTCAGATGCAGACTGTAAAATCTCACCGTAAATTAACAATGCTGTAATAATATAACATTTGCTTAGTATTTTAGATTATAACAGTGTATCGCATTATTATGCTGAACAGAAAATCTTAATTCAAGTAAATTATTATTGACGAACGGAGTTAAATCTCGATTAAAACACTGTAATTATACATACCCGTCGTAAACAATGACTACAAATAGCAAATACAAAAAGATCAAATAGAAAATTACCTTCATCTGTGCTGTGTCACGTACTTCAGCCAATCCCAGTTTACTTTATTTGTAAACCCGGAAGCGCCTTGTTACCAGGACAACAGTCACAAGGAGTAAGTCATTAAACACAAAGGGTAATAAGCGACAGAACGGTGTTGCTTGGTGTACGCTGGAGTTACACGTTGAGTACATAGTGGGACATATACAAAATATGGTAAATTGTTTCTCTTTGCAACTAAACAGAATCTTAAATGTAGATTACATTGCTAGCTGTTTTTAATGATGTCTTGCTTACCATTTCAGTAGTCATTAGTACAAAAAACAAACTTTTGATTGCGACCATTTCAATTTTAAATACGAATGCGAGAAGACTTTAGAGAGTGGTTCGACTTTCTCGTCATCACTACAAGATCTTGGTGAAAAAAACGTCTTTTAATAAGAAACATCAGACTATTCTGAAACATGATTTTGTTTTGTTGAGCAGGTCAGTTACAACTGCAAAATTAGGTACCATATGATTTTTTTTATTTTATTTATTGCGTATTTGCGCACTGATGAAGAGTGTCCAGTGCTGAAACAGACAAGTTCAGTTGCTGTGATATTTTTTAATATTAATATTGCATTGTGATCATTACATTCCCTTATTTTTGTTTTCTTGTTTGTATTAAATCACGTTATTTCCAACATGCGCATGTCTGTACAACATACTCGTAGTTAGCAATGCTGGTGCATTGACAATGCGGTTTGGTTTTGTAAGAGTTGGCACCATTTTGTAAGGGCAACTACGGTTCTTTGTAAGGGCTAGACCTTCAGGGGTTTGACAGGCATGCAAAGAAATGGCAGAAACTCATTCCCAGTCGGTACTAGTTAGGATAGAAAATAACATCCGGATGGCATATTTATCAACAGGTTTGATGATTTATATATGTTTATTTTGTTAAGGCATCACTGAATCATCAACGGTATATTACTCACAACCAGCAACAAAGGAGGATTATGGAGTCTCAGCGCGAGGATCAGGTGAAGCACCTCGCCCTGGAGAGGCAGATGCAGGCCAGCCTGCAAAACGAGGAGAAGCTGGAGAGAAAACGATACTTGCGCAGAATGCAGGACGAACAGCATGAAAGACAGATCGAGGAAGCTCTTTTAAAGGTGCCTGTCATTTGTCTACTTTGCTCTGCTGAGCATCTGAAAACATAAATTTGTCTTCCAGTTTTTAAGGCAAAAATACTGTTGTCACTGTATGCGTACTCACAGGCAGAAAACGAAAGGCTTGTGAGGGAGAAGCAATTTGAGCAGGAGGAGAGGATGGCCAAGGAACTGGCCCGAATCAGTTATGAAAAGCTAAGGGATGAAAAGCTAAGGCAGCAGATCAGAGAAAACAGGTACAGCCTGTATCACCCTAAATTAAATAATGTTTCTAACATAGATCTTGCTGTAGCAATTTTTTTTTCCTGGGAAACAAGTCAGTTTGCAAAGGACACATCTACTGAATATATAGATGTGAGAACAGAATATATAAATTTTATTGAAATGGTTATTATTTTTGAAGCATCGAGCTCCGTGAACTGGAAGCCAAGCTGAAATCAGCTTACCTGAACAGAGAACGTGCTGCTCAGATTGCTGAAAAGGAGGCAGCCAAATATGAGACATTTGTAAGTTTGTTTCTTTATTAAGTGTTGTTTTCTTTATGTGCCAAAGATGCTTCTTGCATTGGTGCATAATTTTAAAAGAACACATCCTGGACCCTGGCATGTCGTTAGGTCGCTGTCCAGCTCAAGGGTCCCCTTTAAAGTGCAGTGGTCTATCATACAAATAAGGAAGTTGTGCAGATCTAGATCTCAGTTAAAATACCTGTACATTTTTTTCAAAATGTAAGGTGTTCATGTATTTTTACATAAAACACATACTGATACATTATTAAGTAAGAGGTTTTTAAAAGAAGGTGACTCTGAGGGGCGCAGTACTCCACTGTCCTGTGTTTCAGAGGCAGGAGGAAGACATGGCTTTGAAGCTGAAGAGCGAGTGGGAGCGAGCTTCATCAGAGCAGGAGAAGCAGGAGCAGAGGCGCTACGAGGAGGTGATGCGCTACCAGCAGGAGCTGGAGCAGCAGCTGGAGGAGAAGGAGCGCAGGAAGCAGGAAGCCTACGAGGAATTCCTCAAGGACAAATTCATGATCGACGAGATCGTCCGCAAGATCTATGAGGAGGACCAGATGTGAGTGTGCACCCCAAGGGCAATGTTCCCCTGGGTAACAAAAAGACCTCGCTCTTTCTGTAACACCGATCACTGTCCCGTAGGGAGCAGCAGCTGAAGCTGGAGAAGATGAGGGCCACACAGAGGTATGCAGAGGCATTCAAGGAGCAGCAGGCCGAGTGGAGGAGGATGGAGCGTGAAAAGATGGAAGCAGAGAACCGGCGTATCCTGGAGTACGCCAAGTATCAGCAGCACCGAGAAGAAGACAGGATGGTGAAGGTTCGTGAGCGGGAGGATGCCAAGAAGCAGCTCCACAAGATGGTAAGGCGTTCAGCATGTCGCCTTCTATGTGAGGTGTACCGTTTAGGGGACCTCCTACAGTGTGACATGAATGAAAACCTGACCACAGTGGGGTCATGCTTACGACAGCTTGCTGAAAGGATGGAGGCCGAGGCACGTCAGCGTGAGGAAATGGACCGTGCTCGTGAGGAGCTCCACATGGAGGAGCAGGCAGAGCTGGAGAGGCGGAGACAAATCGTACGTGCCCGCTCACTCTCCGCCAGCAGAGGTGACGACGTTGCGCCTTTGGCCACATGCTTGGCCCGGGCAGTCTCTCACCAGGTTCTCTGCAGGAGGAGATGGAAAAGAGGATCCGGCAGCGCCTGGAGCTCCAGTGGACCTGCCAGGAGCAGATGGCCCTCAAGCAGCAGCGCAAGCAGGCTGAGCGCGAGGAGGAGGAGGCCTTCAGGCAGGCGATGATGGCGAAGTTCGCCGAGGACGACCGCATCGAGCAGATGAACGCCCAGAGGCGACGTATGAAGCAGCTGGAACACAGGCGAGCTGTGGAGAAACTGCTGGAGGAGAGGAGGCAGCAGTTCCTGGCTGACAAGGTCTGTGTGCAGACAGTGGTCTGTGAAGCATACGCTGTACAACATGCATTATTATTATCAGTGTTAATTTTTATAGATTAAAAACTTCTATTAGGCTGTTAAAGCATTTTTGTTTCTTAGACCAGGGACATTTTACTAAAGCCTAGTATGTGTGTGAATTTCAAGGCCTGTTTTTTGGATAGTGCTTGTAAGAAACTTTTGTGCATCTTAATATATAGTTAAACTAATATTTGTTTGGTTAAAATAGATGTACATTGCCCTTATTTAAAAGTTAGAGTAATACTGATGTGCTGGTTTGGTCTCAAGGAGCACGAGGCTGAGGAGAGAGCTGCAGAGCAGGAGAGAGAAGCAGCACGTGTTCGCATCATCGAGGAGGAAAGACAGAAGCTCCTCAAACAACATGCGAGAGAGCTGCTCGGCTACCTGCCAAAGGTGAGACACATGCATCTGTGTGCAGTAAACTCTTTGACGTTGTTACTGAGTTGCATCTTGGGTATTGTACTATTTCATTCTTTATCAGTTTTTTTTCTCAGTATTAAAATGTCATTATCTTTGCTCATATTCCTTTTTTTTCACTTGTAAAGTAACATGTTTTGATTATAAGTTTAACTGTTGTTTTGTTCTTTAGGGAATTTTCAAGGAAGAAGACCTTAATCATTTTGATGAGGATTTCCGAAGAAATTTCCAGAGGCAGGAGAATAAAACATTCACAGACGAAGATAGTGGAGATGAGTGAGGAACTGTTTCTGTAAATGACCACTAGGTGGCAGTATGGTGAAGTAAGTGGTAAGTGTGGACCTTTGTAAATAAAACCTGGTGCTTCTGTTAGTTTCAGGATAGAGAAATTTTTTTCAGAGTTTTTATGCAGATCAAACTGTATTGACTCTTAACATTTAAATATCTGATTCGCTTTATAATAGTGTATCGCATTGTTATGCTGAACATCAGTAGTAATTTAAATGATCAACCTTTACAGGACTTGACACCATAACAAAACAGTCCTGGAGAAATTATACATAAAAAAAACATTAGGTCTGCAGCTAAACTTTACATTTTTGTATGTTTGTATAAAGAATTCATACATTGGAAAGTTTGTTTTTGGTTGGTGGAAAATGTGTTTTAGAAAACATGTGCCTGTTGGTAACTTACTATTCATTGATTTGTCAGTCCTAAAGATAAACATGAGCCAGGGAGGATTATAATTTCATTAAAAATGTTTAAAACGGTTAAGCAATAAAACATACTTTGAGAACATGTTATTCACTAATGCATTCTTAGTGTTATCTTCTTTGATTTTTACATCCCTCAAAATAATTGATAAATGATAAGAGTACAGGAGAGACTGAAACCTGTAAATTACTTTTAATGTTTTCACGACTATCTTAATTTTGTGTCCTGTATTTATACAATTGTCTTAATTGTCAAGACCTTTGTGGGAAAAAACACAATTTTCAAATATTAAATGATTTCCTTTTCAGTTAATTGGCTAGGCTTCAGTGAAATCTGGCTTAAGATGTCAGTTTACAATGCTGTTGCTGAAACTGCTGTTATATCTTTCAGGAATATTATATGTAGTTGAGCACTCTTAAGTTTGATCACTTACTTGAGGGGGTGGATTTGTTTGTAATACTACATCTGATACTGTGTACGAGCGAGCACATACGCGTAGTCAACTCTGTAGGATTTGGCTAGCTGAGGCGTAAGATGTCAGTATCATCAGTTTCCAGCTGATGGCTGTGATTTTGTGACTGGAACCTGTGACCTGAGAGCCTAGGCTGGTACAGTTTATTGATGCTTTTGTTGACCTGTGTCCTTGTGCTAATTGTCTACCCTATAGCTGTGATGCTCCTTGAACTCTGCTTCAGTCTGATCTCCTTGGTATTACAGCCTGCCTCAGCCTGTATGCTCTTACTTTAAGCATAATGTTTTCTGTGGAACTGAATTGTACATTTTAGCATGTCTGGACAGGTGGCATGATGGTTTACTGGGTACCAGTTACTTCACACCAGTTTATACATTCAATTCTAGCTCTTGATCAGTGTGTGTGTGTGTGTGTAATCTGCGATAGGTTAGCGGTCTCTCCAGGAGGGTGTCCTCTGCCTTGTGCCTTAGACTGCATGAAATAGCCTCCCATGACTCAGAGCAGGATAAACACATGGACACGTGGATAGCGCAGTCTTTTTGTATGTGTCTCAAAAGAACTTTGTTGTGTACAATAGGTGATCTTTTGCTTGAGCAACTAGGTCACATTTTTAAACTGAGTTAACAGACCACTTTATGTAATTAGATAGTCCATGGCAATTTGTAGCAGTCTGAGTGATTTCCTAAGCCACAGCTGATGCTGTCAGCACTGCTACTTTTTGACACCTTCATTAAATGCGTAGTCAGGCCAAAACTCGATTACCTCAGTAGACATTAGATGAAATGTGGCTGGAATGGATAAGGAGAAGTGGTCATCTACTGTTGTGCAGTAAGTACTAGAGAGACAATACGATGTACAAAAACAGCCAATCTGCTGATTGGAGCTGCCGCCAGTTAGACTGCTAGCTAGCGTATTAGTGCACTCTGAGCCAGGGATAGGGCAGCGGTGCACTGGGATTCCTAAGACGTCTGTCACTCATTGCTAAGTGCTACACTCTCACCAACTGCAGCGTGGCTTACCTCTACATGGCCAAGCTAATCACCTTGATGAGGCTGTGCCAGGAATTTTCCTGCAGAGAATTAAATTTTTTCCGTCATTAGTTTCATATGTTTAAAAACAAATACGTGCCCCTCCTTCCCCTTTTAAAGGCACAAATGGTGATTTTAAACATTACTTTGTCTGTGGTACCCACCGCATTCTGCTCTTCGGGAAAACAGAAAGGTTTGTCTGCTAGATGAACGATCATTTGAATTACAGAACACCATTCTGTTTGATTATTCTGTACATTTAGACAAAGTGGTTAGATAGCGGTAGAATGCTTATAAGCAACGCTTATGGTGTGCATTGTTTGTTAATTTCCCTATTGTGTATTGAACACATTGTTTTTTTAACTTGGAAATGACAAGCATTTCTTACATTAACATTTAAAATATTTTTATTGAAGTAAAAGTCATATGTATATTAAAATGCCTTTTTGGTCTGACTTCAGTGTGTAATTATTGGTGTTCTTTACAAATTTTTACAGTATTTGTAAATAATTCCCTCTCACCTCCACACCTTTTTTCATTATAAATGATCATATATACAATGAAATTGCCAAACCAAAATGGAAAATGCATGAAAATGTCTATGAGATGCCCCTCTCTCTACACTTTAGGAGTATCTGCTATGCCTGTGCTTTTTCCTGCATAAGTGCCAAATGTTATATGGAAACATGTCCAGTAGAGGCACTAAGAGTAAGGACAAGTGTCACATTTAAACATAATGCACAATGGACATCTGTCTGAGTTGATTTGGAGGGCAACTTTCTGCCCTTGAGTCATAGCCTTGTCTCACAATAAATAATAGCCAGGTAAGCCAATGAAATGCACAACAGTAGAAATGTTGCATCTGATATGTTGTATGGTGAAGCAAGCTGCCAGTGGAAATGATAATGGGCTGACTTAGTGCAAAGACAGAACCGACCCACCAACACCAGGCTGACAGGATGTTGATACACGAGTACGTGTGAGCTCATCAGCACGTGGGTAGAGGCTACTTGGAAGTGGAATTCACAAGAGGAAATCGCTCAGCATACAATGCTGAACTACTCTGGGGTTTTTTTTTTTTTTTAACATACACTACGTGTATGTTTAAAAAACCGAGTGATCACATACAAATGTACTCAGAACTCTTAACACCAATTTGCATTGTTAACTAAAATTTGTACAATTTGAAATTGCATAGCAAGTCAGAATTTCAACCATACAGTGACAAAGTCAATTAAAAAAAGATATTTTTAAATATATCAGTATTAGAACAGATATTGAAGTTTTGTACATTTCAAAATGTTTCCATGTACCAGTCTAGTTCTAAATAGTATTTCAGTTTGGTAATGAAGTAACTAGGAAATAAAACTAAAACCTACATGTATTATATTTATTTCACTTCAACGTACTTTTCAACAAAGATGGTGCAAGACACTTTACAGGAGTGAGTACAGGACACACAAGAAACATTAAGGCCAAGTGACAAAACAGGAGAGAAAACAAAAGCTTCAATGTGCACGTCGTCATTTTTCCTTTTCAACTATTTACATTGCGTTTGTTATGTATTTTACTAAAATTGATATTTTAGCCTTAATTTGCCTATATTGCGAGTTACTTTTTTCAGATTATTGTACCTTCCACAACATTAGTTAAGATTATAACATCTAAGACATGTGCGTCTTTTACATGGGGAACGATAAGTAAAATGGACATTTGGAATCCTCTGTTTGTTAAAAAGAACAGTTTTATTGAAAAGACAAAGGAAAAGATAGAGCTAGGACTTCAGCACCCAAACACAAACTGCTCCAAAAGTGGGAAGCTAAAGACAAAGCTTAGCCTCCAGGCCACACATGACCCAGGAAAAGAACAAGCAGCTGGATAATACATGTATGCATTCACGCATGCGTGCACACACACACACACAGATTGCTTATAACTCTGAGGGCATCACAGCCTTTTCCTTTTTGTATAATGCTCCTTGATCCATATCAAATTTACCTAAAGAACACACTAAATGTTGCTGTCATTCTTTACAAACAAAGAAAATGTTGTGATTGAGTACCTGTAGATTTTTCAGGACCTAGAGACATATAAACTCAACTCCTTTCATATTAACAACAAAAAGTGAACAAGCTCTTTGGGGGCCATTCTGGGGGTCGCAGGTGGCCCGAGCCTATTCCAAGGAGGAGACACCCTGGACAAGATACCAACCAATCGCAGCCCCACCCCCCCCCCACACACACACACGTATTTCCATTTAAGGGCTGGCTATCAACCCTATTCCACCACCCAGATAGCAAACGTTGTTAATTCAACATTGGGTTTTAGTCATTTCAACCATAAAACAACCTTTATGACTAAAACTCAATGTTGAATCAACAACGTTTGCTATCTGGGCATTCACCTACTGAAGGGGAACACCAGTTCGATGGAGCACACGGAAATAAAGGTTATGTCAAAAACAGGCAGCGCTGTTTGGACGGGTCGAGTGTTGTTCTGAAAAAGACAAAAATAAAAAAGTAATAAATAAATGGAACAGAAACCATTAATGGAACTCAAAGTAACACAACCAATTAAAACACAACTGCAAATAAAAATCCCTCTTGTGCTACGTTGTACATACATGTAACCCACTACAGCCACGAAACAATAAAATTACGAATACGGTTGCCCGTTTACTACACAATACTAATAAACACGGGAAGAATGAGCAATCCACCGAAACACACGTTCTAGTAAATCCTACTGGAAATCTGTAGTACAGCTACCTCAATTACGGAAAGATACGGGACGAAACAGTAGCCAATTAACCTTTGCCAGATTTACAATACACGAGCTAAAACGATCCAAAACTCATTCAGTCGGTACAATTGGGTGCATGAATTCCACCCCTAAAATGCTAAATCAGACCGAGAACTATTGTTTATTTCCGACTTTGTTCATACGGCGAAAGCTCGAATGTGACTTTCGTACTGTTTATCGTGTTAGACAACCCAGAAGTGGCCAATCAAAACTCAACTACGGGGGCTGAAACAGCCCAAAAACGCCGTAACTCGTTACGCATAGAAATAGTCGCTGACACGCTGCTATTATTTCATCAAATTAAAATATATACAATGCTTTTTATCTAGGATAGAATTGCTAATTTACTTTCCGTGTATTGCATTTTAAATACATATATTTTACATCATAAACATTTTTAAATGTTTAAATTAATTAATCCTTTTGACTGGTGGTGTATGTCAATAATGATTTTATTTCAGGGTCGGTATACATAGTGTTCGAACAGCACAAATCCTTTCTATGAAAAACGTATTTGAATAACATTATTGCTTTTTTCTATTACGCTATGTAACGGAATCGGTAAAACCACAACGTAGAGTGACTCGATTTGCAAAACAAAGTAGTTACTCCCCCTGATGGCAGGACAGGGGGTTTTTGGGTCATCTTGAATTTATTTATTAATTATGTATCGCCTGTTGCTAATCGGTTTCTAACCTCAGTGGAGATTACAAGTATTGAACTTTTAATACTGTATATTTATATTTGTACAGTAGTTTTTGTTTTATTAAAGTGTGTATGACTTGTTTCCTATTTCGCAGCTTCTAAAGCAAACTAAGGGGGTGGGGTGTGTGTGAAATTCTTCCATGAATTAGTGTACAACTTTTACTTAAAGTTTGAGCAGAGACTATCTTTTTTTTTTTATTCCCACGTGACAATTGGCAGTCATGAAGACAGCAAGAGACTCCTACCTACCCCGCCCCCCCATTGCATCAGTTTTATTTTTGTTTGTTTTATTTATATGAGCAACACGGTCTTGCTGGCAAGAGAGCTTTACCCTTTAATGTAAATTAACTGGGCAGCCTACGACTTTTCGACAGTAGAGTAATACTGTTAGGCTGGGTGGTGCAAGCGTTTAGACTACCTTGTTAATTTACGTAAAAAGCTATCTGAGCATTAAGATTTTCCATTAAAATCCGGTTTACCTCAAGTGAACTTGTCATGTAACAGGTTAGTGGCAGAGCATAAACTGACGTTGCAGCCGTTACAGAATTTGTTTGATCTTGATTTCTAGAACGTTGAATTTCTGCAGTTATTAAAAAAACCCGTTTTCTAGAACACAGTACCCCGACTGTTGTACCTCTGAACACCGGCCTTTTGACAACTATGTTCTTGGATATCATAAAAACGTTAATGATATAAAAAATTATGTATACTATATCCTTGAAATATGTTCATATGATGCTCCATTTAAAAACTCAATCAAAGAAACATGCCTCTTCGAGAAAAAAGAAAAAAAAAACACAAAATTGAAGTAACTTGCCAAAGTTGAAGAGAATGCGCTTTCTTGGTGCCGTGATGGATGTTTTGCCCTTTCATTCATGCAATGCGCCTGCGCCTCTAGCGCCTGGCAGCAGCAGCGGCGGCGGCGGCGGCGGCAGCAGCAGCAGCAGCGGCAGCCACTGCACCTCCAGCGCTGCTGTGCATGCAGCGGAATCGCGAGTCAAACGCGCTGTCTTGCACACATATTTTTTTAAATACATGTAAACATACCGATATCGACCATACGCCATGGTTTGCTGTTATATGAACAGGTGGATCTAATAGTGGTTCAGACGTCTGCTTGACGGTTGCGACCGTGATGTACCACTGTCGGGAAAAAGCTGGAGGTCCGGGTTGAGGCCTGTTTGTTAAAGATCCCACTTCAGCTTTTGATCGCCTGTGTCTTGTCGTGATGGCCGAGGATCAGAGACCACCTGGTCAGCAGCAGCAGAAACCCAGCCCGGGAATTGGCCCCTTACCGTCACTAGTCCAAGGACTACATGGAGCGGAAGCCAGCACGTTGCAGCACAAAATAAAGACCTCTATCGGGTAAGAACTCAGTAGTAAATCGCTGGAGAGACATTCGTCTCGGTTTTGACACTTCAGAATTGATAATCCACGGCTATAACGCTGTCTGTAACTGAATCCAACATTTAATTAAATGTGCTGTTAAACATATTTTGTTCGTTGTGGTGGCCTTCTGGCATGAACGGGTGGTGTTGTGAACAGAACAGAAACTCATCAGGTGCATTTTGGTTAATACCAAATAGCTTCATATTCTAATCTACGGCAGGTCATGCATTTCTAAGAGGAATTTCTGGCCAACTGAAATACTGTTTGCATATTTTAGAGTAAGAACTGTGTTATTTCTCTTGTTTACCGTGGTTTGAAATTGAGTACCATAAACATATGCACGGCAAGCGGTTTCAATAATATGCTTTGAGTATGTTGAAGTGCGTGGCTCCGTTACCGGCTGTAACGTTATTATAATGTATCTACAATGATAGTACCCGGTACCTGCAAGCATAGCAGATTTTGATACATTGTACTACCGGGCTTGTAATATATATTGTCTATTGGGTGGACTGCACTGCACTGCAGTTGAAAATCAGAATTCGGAACGATAGTATTAAGAAAGGAAATACAAGTTATTTAGAAACAATATCACTAGGAAGGTTACTGAGTGATCGTGTTTTGTTACGTCGTTTTTGGATGCCTCGAATGCATGATGTTGCGGTTCATTGCTCTAGAAAAGACTGGTAAGGTTCATAAACCCCTTCCCCGTCTTCGCTACAGCGCTCCTGAAACTGAATTTTATTGTAGTATATCAGTGATTTGCCAAGCAATCCTTATTTGCTATCATAGTCTGCTGTGGCTGTTACCTGTTGGTAGATAAATGACAATGGCGTTTGTATTTTCCATGAATATTTCAGCCCTTTTTGCAGACTCAGTGGGTCCCTACACAAGGAACCACTTGAAGTTACATTTACCTTCTGGTAGAAAAGCAGGGGGTAGTTGTGTTATTTCAACTTTCTGATGTTGGGAAACAAGAACGTATCTTTTTGACAGAGGTTCAGTGCAATTTAATTTGGTGAGTTCATTTAAGAATATTCATCCCGTGTGTATGTTGTGTAATTATATTTTTCACATATGTGATATAGAGCTGTCACAACAGGCACACTTCAGTGTTTCTGGAGACGTCAGTCATCATCTACACAGCTCATTCCTGGTGAGGGTCGCGGGAAGCCTGGAGGCCATCTCAGAACACATAGGGTGCAGGGCAGGGTGCCAACCCACCGCAGGGCACACACACACCTCCCCAAAGACGACACTATGGGCAATTTGGAGACAACAAGCAACCTAACCCGCATGTCTTTGGACTGTGGGAGGAAACTGGAGAACCAGAAGAAAACCCAACAAGCACAGGGAGAACATGTAAACTCCACGCACACAGACCCAAGATGGGAATTAACTCAGAAACCCCAGGCCTGGAGGTGCGAGGCGACAGTGCTGATTACCACGGCACTGTGCTGCCTTTCCTATAGTGTGGTATTCTTAATTTATTACTTGTAAAATTGCTAATCTTTGTTATATACAGTACTCTTCAAAAGTCTTATGTACATATCCTGTTGCTCAGGTTCATGCCATACGTGCACATACATAATCCATGTTATGAATTATGAAACAGTCATTAAATTGTTTACATGGAATAAAATTTTTATTTTATAGGGTGATATTAACAAAGTACGTATTTTTATGCAAAAATTTAAGTAAATTTAAATTTATCACAGTTATGTCCTTGCCTTAAAAGTTTTTAGACTTGGCACACCACTGTATATATGTCAACATGTAATATGTACACATTTGAGACAACTGGAACTGGTAAAGATGAGATAATAAAGGGCTTTGTGTTTGAATGGACAGCAGATGTCAAAGCTAGCCTTAGCCATATTCTACTGCTTACAGTTGTGTGGTGCAATCTTTCAGACGTATTACATTGTGGTTTGCATAACAGGATTTTCTGACTTATTGCTTGTTGCCTGTTTATCAGACCCTGATGTTGATGTGATAAACAGCGTTATCTGCTAGTACAGAAATGTGCTTTAACTGGATCGTGATGTCCGGATTATGATCTGTATGGCAAATGATATTTCCAATGAATACTGTCACCCAGACTGCAAATGGTGCTACATTTCTTAAGCATTTCAATACAGTACTTGAATAAGTCAGTCCTTCTCATGAACCTGAGGTATATGCAGAAGCTGTGGTTGCTCAACAGTAATAAGATCTGCAGTGTAAGAGCTGGATTTATGCAACTGGTTTCACTGCTGGAGGATATGTACCATGGGTAAGAGACAGAATCTGGTTAGTGTCTCTGCTTTATTATCCGGTTAAATTATTGCATGAGAAGCATAACTCTGCATCCAGCGCTCTGTAACTGCTTGTTGTGTAGGCACATTACGGTAATTGTTTCTACTATAGATGCCAAGCAATTTCTTACTTTTTGTGTAATAAATAGTTGTAAAATGCCTGTTAATGTTGTAATAAGGTCTATTTGTTTTTGCATCACAACATGCAAAGGGGTCCATTAGTTAAATAATCTAATGGTAACGGTTAGGGTTCTGCTCTGTGGTGTACCATTGAGTGGGCCTTGGTTCTATACCTGCAGTGAGGATTCAGTTCATGTCTGGGCATGTTTTGTTCAACATAATTTTACACCACCTGGGTGGAGCAGCCATTTACAGTAGGGTAAATGCATGACTTCGCATACATTTTTAAATTTATTTCTAAGAACTGGCCTATAGGTTTGGTGCTGTAGGCCAGTGATATTGTTTTTCAGAGCCGATGCCAAGTATCACGGGCCTTGCAGGCCAGTCGCCCATACCTGGTGCTGACATTGTGTACATTTAGAGGTTTGAAAAAGCAACAAAATTTTGACTCAGATATGGAAATCCCTAACATTTATAAAACTTCAAATGCCCAGGGGAAAATAAAGTGCATGAAAAATAACTTTTATGTTAAATGAAATATTTTCAAAACATCAGTTGGAAAAACACACATAAATTACTCACATTTGGTGTAGTGAAATTAAATTTCATTTTTAGCAAGCTGAATACTACAGTATTTCTTCAATACTCCCATTTGAGTAAGACTGTGTTGTTATGAAGAAAGCATACCAGCATGTTTTCCTGATTGACAGCTCTAATTAACTTACATACAGGACTACTGTTAAGTACAATATCTGATAATTTTCTGGTGCTGTTGAATGGTCTTTTAACATGTAACAACAATGAAATACTATTTTGTCTCATCTTCAGTATCTCAGTGTGATAGTGTTTAAAAGCATATCTCATAAATGGCATTCCGCTGTGGAAACAATGCTAATTTTGCAATTTGCATCATAATCCTGGAAATTACATAAACTATTACTAAACAACAAAAGTATCATTGTAATACAGCAAAATATTTACTTTAAATGTTGGCTTAACTACAAATCTTAAAAAGACATAATATGGCTTTTGGGAGAACTGCTGTAAGGATTGTTGTTAACTCAAAAACCCTTTCTCCAATCGAATGATAAGAACTTTAATCTTTGAGTCCTTGGTTATAGGTCTTATTGGTTAGAAATGTGCCTGTTTATAACTGTAGCACTAACTGAAATTACTTAGTAGCCTTTTCTGTGTCTCAAGCTTGTACACAACCTTTCCTCAGCTGTCACTCAAGTCCGGAGAAAACTCTGGATCACTGGTTCACTGGTTTAACTTAACGTGGATTCTTTAACATTTAAGCCAATGCATGTAGTGGGTGGGACTTTGTGAAAGACTCTAAAAAGGTTTCCACTTAGGAGTGCCTGCAACACACATGATGAGAATATCAGTAAATCAGAAAGCCGACTCCAATCATCTAATAATCGGTAGAACCGAATCGGTCAATTCCTAGTACAAACATGCTTGAATAACACTCTCTGACTGCAGCTTGTATCAAATGATCTTCAGACAGCATTATCTGTTAGTACAGATTGTCTAAATGTCACCTAGAAAATGAAAAGGTGTCATAGGTTAAGAGCTTGAATGATGCTTTGTAACCTACCCAGGGTAAGTGTATTTTGTGGCAGTGCTGTGTGATACATTTGCAGGATCCCCAATAGCTACTAGTTATATAGCAACTATTCTTTCTGGGATCTCCACAAGTAAACATTACATCACAAATAAAACCTACAACAGTCAACAACAGTAACAAAAAACAAATCCATAACAGCAAGATAACAATGTATATCATAATTCAATATATAGCAGGACATAATGTAAAATTTTTAATAAAAACATTCAATACTGCTCAAAAACAATGATTGTAGAGCCAAAATTGCATGTACTGTATAGAAACCAATCCTAATCATAGTCTCAACCGTAAATGAATTCAAGGAACTTTTGCCCATAGTTTTAAATGAAAACAACATTCAATATATCCCGAGTTTGAATGAAGTCTTAAAATATTCCATACACTGAATATTACTGAAAATTAAAGTACAGTGTGAGGCATGATGATACCCTCTTCTTTCTTTCCTAATATTTTTGGGTTCAAACAAAATTTGACTAACTAAAGACAGTATTCCATTAATAAGGTATAAAAATACAGTACTTCAGCATATAAAGGATACATGCAAACAATAAATCCAGGGAAAACAACATCAAACTATTTAAAACTTTGTTAGTTGGAAAAGGCTGTAAAATACATAATTACAGAAATCATTAATAAATGCAACATTTTACATTTATTAATTTAGCAACTCTTTTATGGAAAGCGACTTACAACATTTCACGTGTTACAGCGATATTGGTTCTTTGCACTTTGTATTTTTATTCCTGTTTCAAATGTTACAGCATCAGTTTTTTATGTTGTAGTTGAAACAATTTAACTTATTTTTCAGATTATTCAATAAATGTATTACAAAAAAACAGGTGGCACAGTGGTGTGGTGGTTAGCATTGTTGCTTTGCACCTCCAGGCCTGGGGTTCAATTCCTGCTCTGTGTGTGTGTGTGTGTGTGTGTGTGTGTGT
This sequence comes from Chitala chitala, assembly GCA_025773905.1. Classification (NCBI taxonomy): domain Eukaryota; kingdom Metazoa; phylum Chordata; class Actinopteri; order Osteoglossiformes; family Notopteridae; genus Chitala; species Chitala chitala. Next base: position 24,577 of record JABJVR010045733.1, read on the forward strand.
GTGTGTGTGTGTGTGGATTTTGCATGTTCTCTCTGTTCTTGGTGGGTTTTCTCCAGGTTCTCCGGTTTCCTCCCACAGTCCAAAGGCATGCCGGGATGAACTTAACGGGATGAAGTGGTTTAGAAGATGACAGACTGCATTACAAAAATGCATGTGTGTGATGAATTTATGCAGGCAGAGTGTGCATGTGCATTTAAGTGTGGGTGTACTTCAGCACTAATGTGGTCAGTTTTGTGCAAGTGTTTGACATCTGTCTGATAGACGTTTTTCTGGTGGACTCAGTAATGCAAGGTCTTCCTCAGCTTCTTTCACGTGTGGGTCCCTCAGGGGTGTATTCTTAGGCCCTTATTATTCTCACTGTACTTATTACCATTCAGTTCTCTTATTACAAATTATGGAATCTCCTTTCATTGCTATACAGATGATATCCAAATCTATTTCCCCTTGAAACTGTTTCCCGTAGTGTCAAAATGTTGTTGGACTATCTTGAGCATGTGGAAACATGGATGGCCCTAAATCTCTTAAATTTTAATGATAGCAAAACTGAAATACTGTTTTTCAAGCCTAGTGGAGCCAGGGTTGACCTTCCTATTGATATGGCTGTGCTGAAGTCTTATGTTAGGACAACCATTAGAAATTTGGGGATATTGTTGGACAATGAGTTTAACTCAAGGTGGATTCTTTCACATTTTGTTGGATAAACAAATTCTGTAGATTAAGGTTACCTTTTTTTCATCGGTGGCTGTTGTCCAAGATAAAACAATTCCTAAATAGGAAAGATCTTGAAAGGGTTATTTATGCATTTATCTTGTGTCAAATTGACTATGTTCTCTTTAATGGCTACAGATGATACAAAATGCTGCTGCCCGATTTTTTGATGAGGACTCATAAACGTGAACATGTTATTCTGGTCCTCTGTTCACTTCATTAGCTTGCTGCGCAGCCAAATTTAAAGTCTTACTTATCGTCTACAAGGCGTTGAATAATTTACAAGGCATTGAATAAATCACCATCTTCCATTTCGGGCCTTCTAAAGCCTTACAATCCAGTTTGGGCACTTTGATCTTGTGAGAAGCTATTAGTTGGGTTCCCTAAATCAAGGCTGAAGAGCTGTGGTGAACATGCCTTTTTTGTGATGGTACCCAAGTTGTTGAATGAACTGCCCTTTTACATCAAACAGGCCCCTTCTCTTTCAATGTTTAAATCTCACCTCAAGACTTTTAAAATTTTCTTTGGGTTTTAATGTAGTGTGTTTTTGCTATTTCAGGTATCATGTTTAATTCACCAATTTTAGGTTATTTATTCAATTAGGATTGAGCGTGGACTTTTACTGTACTATTGTTTGATTGTTTTTATGTGTTGTTTCATTGTTGGTTGTCATTGTTTTACTCTTTTGTACTGTTGCATTATTTTAGTACTTACTTGTTCTTGTTATACCTGTCATTGAAGAAAGACGTATTTAAATGTGCTGTATAAATAAAATTGACATTGACAACTGAATGCAGACTTGGGATGGGTGCAGGCTAAAAAAATAAAAAATCAGACTCCAACAGGCCTCTAAACTTTTTCAGCTTCCTCCAAGTAGAGTACCAGTCTCAGTGCCTTAGCTCTGCTAGTTTACTGTTCGCTGCCAAGTCATTTTTTTGGAGAGGTCTGAATAAAAAAGAAGCATTCGGTCTTGTTCTAGTAATGTTTTTGTATGCTAATGTTTCTTTCGAATGTATGAATGTTTTCTTTTATATGCAAAGGTACTACTTGTAATGTTAAGCATTGGCTTTGCATAGCTAGCTAGCTAGAAAGTTAGATTGTTTAGGCAGCGTATACTGGAGTACAGGTTTGTTATCATACAACAATCCTATGTAGATATGTTAAATAGTTTTCATCTACCCGCTGTGGCTGAGTAGTATTTTAAAGTCGCAAAGTTTTACCCAAAGCTGCGTGCATAATACCATTCTAAACAGCATCCAGTTAGAAAGGTGTGCGAAGTTAACATATTATTTGGTATGTGAGTATGCTGATTCAGGTGTAGTTTTTATTTTTGAATTTGCCTTTAGTTGTGTGAATGAAAAAACACAACTCATGTTCATGCTAGAGATGCTGCAATTGATTGGCAGCCAAGTTAAACCCACCAATTTTCAATCTTAATTACCCGATTGGCAGCTTTTAATTTGACAGATGTAAAAAAGAAAATAATAATAGATTTTTCGAATGATATAGAATATGTGCCTTGATGACTTCCCAGACAGCAAACATATTTAGATGCTACATCACAGCTACATCTTGGCATGGTCTACGTTAAATCATTTCATATTGAGACAATATAGTAGAGATGAAGTGATGCTTTTTGGTAATATGCTGTTTTGAGATGGAATGTGATCATGTTCCAACAGATTCCTCTTACATTAGTGAATACAAAACGCACACCTACCTTTCATTCTCAACGTAATTGTTTCTCAAAGGAAATAAATATTTTTTATTTTCATATTCACATTTCGTATCTCGTATTCACTAATCTAAGAGGAATGTCATCACATTTTTTACCATCTATACTAACTATTAGAGATTTTCATTAAATGTGAAGAATGCCTCTCTTAAAACCAAACCACTATAAAATTACTTGGGAAAGGCAAAGAAATGTTTGGAGTCTGAGTGACCTGCCTTTCTCAGGCAATGTGTAAGAAATTAGTTTGTTTTTTGTAAAGCATTTGTTTTCTTTGTTGTATTTAGCAGAAAATAGTTTATAGGCACTGAACACAGGCTGCTGCATTAAATTCAGTTCATTAAAGTTATACTGTTGCATTTTTTAATATCAACTGTCTTTAAGTACTGAGAAGTTTACTTAAAATTTATTGTACTCATTTTTTGAGATCCATTCTTAAAGCAAGCATCATCGTTTGCTTATTTTTTTAATGGCTTATGTAGCCTTAAGAATTTTATTATTATTATTTTTTTTTTATTTTTTTTTTTACGAAATAATGAAAACAAATACAAAAGAGTTCAGGGGCAGTGAACACAAGCTGCTACACTGAATTGAGTTCATTAAAATAATGCTGTTATTAACTTGAATGCTCTATGTTTTGATTAAAAAATAAGGGTTTCACTAACACTGCCAAGACTGGGTGGTGTGATGAAGTTCCATGGGGAGCCAGTGGGGACTGGCTTTCACTGCAAGCCACGTTACTGCTGAGTGGCCCTTAAACAACTATGAACGAAATTGGCAGTTCCAACAACACAAAATCTGGTATCGGCATTGGTCATGTTAAATCTGATCGCAGCAGATCTGGTTCCTACTTTTTTTATTTAGGCAGTATGAAAACAAGCCAAGATGTAGAGATTCTTCATTAAAAACAGAACAATAGTTTGTATTTAATAGATAAGTAATGTCGCACAAACTCAAAAATGAGACTCAAGTCAACAGAAAAATTAATAATGGAAACTCATTATGTTCTTTACAGAAGGCAGATGATGTGTTCAGAATATGACAGTTGTGCTGATTTGCAAGTAAATGCTGCTTTGCTTGAACCCCATGGAATAGACTCATGAAGAGTACTGTTTTTATTATGTAGGTCTTATGTGTGATTGAAAAATGTATTGTCTGATTCCTGTGTTACCTGAAAAGAGTAAACACAGTTGATATTCTATATGCGCTGAGATGGAGATTTTTCACTGTTATAGTGAAATAGTTGTTAGTAAAATTAGATAAATGCAGTTCCCGATTCCTCTATAGGGTGCACTATGCCATGGCCACCCCACACAAGCTGTGTCCCAGCTCATTCTGTTTTTAATAATGACTCCCGTTAAATCCTCTGCGATTCCGTGAACACAGATTTCATATGGGTCCAAGTCAGGCACGCTACGTGTGGTTAAAGCTAGAGTATATACACTTGGATCGCATCCCTCTCTGAAGCAAACATCCTGCACTCAGCAGTGCAGTACCAGGACATGTACTGTTATAACACTAGTGGAAATTGTTTTAGATTTGCAAAATCCACAAGGCCCAGTCTCCGGTAATTTGCAGACTTTGCAAAGACATTGTTCATACAACAGGTGGCAACACAAACTTTGTAACCATGTGAAACCAAAGCACCCCACGCAAAGTGTGGAAAGGCTGACAATGTGTAGGCTGCACGCACAGCGCAGCGTCCTCAGCTGTACCATTTTACACACATTCTCACGTAATTAAACAGTACCTTGAAGCTCTTATTAACTGAATTAGTAATAAATGAACAGCACTTTTGCTACAATGAGTCATTTTCTTTTACAGGGATTTTAATTGTGTCAGCCTGTTTGATATTAAGGATGGCATTGAGTGCCCAGTGGTGTGTAGGAGGCTATTGTGGCTTCTGTTCTGAGAAAGTTTTTTTTTTTTTTTTTGTTTAGTTTTGTACTTAAGTACTTATCTTGACCTTCCTTTTTCAGCGCCACCATTAAACTATTTTTGTGTTAACTAGTGTTGCGGCAGTCATGCAAGATATCACTCTTGAGAGCGTCAACATCTGTTCTCCGTTTGTCCTAATGTAAAGGAACAGGTAAACACATTCGCAGATATATATTACAGTCTTAATGATCTTAAAAAAATCTATATTTTAAAAGCCTGTTTTGATGTTTTGAATTAGTTAGTATTGCATTTGTGGCATACAGCAGAGTGGGACTGCAGAGTGTGAGGAGAGAGGAAGCCGATGATGTCAGGGCTCCGGTGCCACCTGAGCACCCTGCCTGTAGGACCAGGGCCAGTGGACCTCTTCATTCATGCTGTAATCTAAAGCTGAAGGAGATCAGTGGTAGAAAAGGTCTGCTGCTAGACAGTCACACCTATTATCAAAATCCCTTGTTAGACTTTAAAAGCCAGTGATGACTAAATGGCGCCTGTGTCTTCGTTACTTTTTTAGATGAGTGTTCTGTGCTGTGAAGATAAGTGCATGCGTACTGTGATGTCAGAAATGCCGAGGTTGGTTCCGGGAACTAACACACAAAAGAATATTTACAACACACTGCACACTGAATGCAAAAACAAGTCATAATTTTGATCACAAAAACTGATGCTGGGTGGAAAACATGAGCTTTCTAAGATCATATTGTATGTCACATAATGTGTGACTGCCGACTAAGCAGATCACATGATGTCACAGGCTAACTGCAGTGCACAAGACTCATTACGAGTTCGGTGGGTTAAGAACTGTCTCACCTGTCTCTTCTGAGACGGCACAGAGGCTCACAGTCAACTTATGTGACTATTCTGTTAAAGCTTTCTCTTTGTTGACGTTCATTTACATCTATGGTGGTTGTGCAAGAAAAGTGAAATAAAAATATTAACCGTGGTTAATGATATAGTGGCACCAGCCTTGTTATATAAATTAGCACTGAGTACACGAGTCGGTTGTTTTGTGGTAATGCTGAATGTCACTAGTTATGGTCCTTACAGCTGAGATGAAAAGATTGGGTGCATTAAGTCAAGTAACGTGTGTGAAAAAAGCGCATAAACTTCAGTTAGAGATGATGTAGTGATGTCCGCAGAAGAGCCCCGCCTGTGATTGGTCGCCCTTTACAAAACCACAGAACAGAAGACTGAAATTTTTTCGTAAAGTTGGAAGTGCCTTTTTTAGCATTTAGCTTTTTTATTTTTTTTTTTTAACATTACTTTCTCAAAAATGAGTGACACTGACGGTTTGGTAAAGGAACTGGCCCGGGTAGGGGGGGGGGGGGGGGGGGGGGGGGGGGGGGGGGGGGGGGGGGGGGGGGGGGGGGGGGGGGGGGGGGG
>JABJVR010045754.1:0-30326 GCA_025773905.1 Chitala chitala
TATATTGCTTCACATTATTTTCCCCTCATTGTCCCCTAGGGACATCTTTATATTGGCAGGGTATTCTATAATGAATAAAGAGATGTAATCCCAGAGCAGACTGGGGTTTATTGCCAGAAAGCAGAAAGACCAATCACAAAAACACAATCAAAATCCATAACCAATAAACCAGGCAGAGACATCAAAATCAAACGCATGGTAACACAGGGCATGGTACTGATGGGTACGTGGAATGGCAAGGCCAAGCAGAACATGAGGGGAACTCAGAACCACTCAGCATGCACTAGAAATTAGCAATCCTTCACAATGTGACCTGGGGAAAGAATGAACAGAAATATGAGAAAGAAATTAAGAGCTGAAAAGAATGAAGTATTAAGTGAATAATTGTTGTTTGATTAAGAACAGTGGGTGTGGTGTGGCAAGTGGAGGCAGTGTGTTTAAGGAGTAATTAATGCTGTTCTGTAACTGTGCCCTTTTCCTCACGTTTGTCTTCAGTCTACAAGCACATTAATGAACACAAAACCTCCTTTGAATCAAGTAAGAAAAGGGTCCATTAGGAAATAAATCTGTTGAAAAACATTAAAATGAATGTAGGCTCTTGAGTCTACGCTGAAATTGCATGGGTTGGCAAACAACAGGACAGTCTTTTGCAGAAATGAAAAGGATCAAGGCTTGACAGTATTGCTCAAAAAGCACGAGCGAAGAGCACTCGCAACTGCTTCATTGTTTGAATTTTTTTGCATATTGCAAGAAATGCTTGTGAAATACATCATTTTAAAAGTAAACACAAATGTTTCATACTTATCAATAATTGTAATAACTGAATTGTAATGGTTTATTACTTTTTAAATAGCCAGTTTTTTTTTTTTTTTGCTGAAGATTGCCTGAAGAACAGTATGTGAAAAAGAGTAGAATACATTGACAAATTTGTTCTTGTAATTTGTATCCTGTTGTTTATACTTCCAGAAACATCATTAGAATGACGTTTAACTGCGTTAAATATGCATACTTTTCATTTTTCATTGTGTTTTGATTTCTTATGCAAATATGCCATCAGTTATGGCACCACAATATTCCTCCCACTATAACATTCATAGAATTTTGAATGAAGCTGAATTCCATCTTTGTCTTTCCATCTAAAGCAAAGTCATCTTTGCTTTAGCTTAGTGTCATTAAGCACTTTTAATAGTTTTTGAGACTAATGGTTTCAAATAAACTCACTTTAATGTTTTAAATGACTATGTGGAATAAAAATTCATCAGCTATTTTTATGCTTTCTTTTGATTAAACATATAGTGGAAGAATTATAGTGCTAATGAAATACATACTTGATGCTAGAAAATAACGATTATATGGGGCAGGGAATTTTCTTCCAGACAGTCCAACCATCATGTTTGTGCTTTGATTCAGACCCTTATATACAGTCATTGATTGTATGGCTTTAAAAAAATCTATTTCCATTGCATTTTAGCAAAACTTGTGAATTTTCAGAAAGTTTTTTAAAAATATGGAACATGTTTTGTTCTTGTGTTTGTATAGAATGCAAATGTTTGTATTTGACATAAAGAAAATAAAAGTAGGCCTTTCACATTCAGTGTTGAAGTTAAAGAAAATACAACCTTTTCAATAAAGTTACTGAAAAGTGTCTGCTACCAACAGTGGAAACAAAGCTCTTTATTTTAAAACAACTCTTTATTGTTATTATGTTTCTCTTCTGCACCCTGAATAGTTGCATAAGGTTGTTCCAGTGCATCCCTTGTGTCATGCCCTGCCCTGTCATGCTGCCTCATGTCCTCTATTCTCTTCCTACATGCCCTCATATCTGATGTTAAATGTATTAGTAATATCCAGTTGTGCCTCATTATTGTCCTTACTTTAACTCCCATTTTGTACTAGCCTGTTGCCAGTTGTTGCAAACTGTAGTCCTGTGTTATTGAGTATTGGATGTAGAAGACCTGTGTTTGTCCCCATCCTTGTTTAAACTTTTTAACCTTTTGTACCTTGTTCTGTTCTAATTTAACCTCCCTCTCTGCAACTGAACCTTGCCCCAGCCTGTCTGGAATGTTACACTCTGTCAATAAGTCAGTTTTTGTTGCTGTTGAAGGTTTCCTTGTTTTCTTCACGCAACTTGTCTTTTGGTTTATCCTGAACTGAAGTCTCAGCATTCAAGTGCTATTCACTGTCCCATCGGTAAATAGTTTTTTTGTACTGCCCCAAAATCTATGCTACCTTAAGTAAACATTCTTTGACACACTGCTGGGCTGCAAATGAATGTGAAAGGACTCATACCAGGCTCTCAGTCCAGTTATTTTAATTTCCCTTACCTCGGACTGTTGTGGATGTTTGCTCAAACAATCAGTGCTCTTCACACCGCTACATTTCATTATTGCCATGGTTACTGAACAAATCTGAGACACTGGTACTGAGCTTCCCACATGAAAAATGAACATATAACGGTTAGTCTGTTCATCTTTGATAGATGTTTACTGCATCTATTTTCCTTTTTTGGACTAAGCCTTTTTTGCTGTTGCTCTTTCATTTCTGTTGTTTTCTTCTGCATGTCTAGTCAGTGTTTTTCTTTGTTTTAGTTTTACTTTGACTGGATATTTGGACTTTTTGCCTGGCAGTCAATAATGTTTTTGAATTGTCAGGTTTTGCTTTATCAGTAAAGATTATTCCACAGTTAAATCCAGTCCAAGGCTATGACTCTTCATCACAGAATACCTTGTTCTTTTTAACACTAGAGGCACCAGCATTTTTTAGACATCCTATAACTGCCAACTCAGGACATAACATCAGAATCCTTTTGGGGTCTATCTAATACAGACAATAATGCAGGACACAAGAACAAAGGACAAACTAGACACAGAAGTGAAAGGAATAGGAAACAAACAGGTAGGGAGACTAAACAGGAAAACGCCATGTAAATAGGGGCCAAAAGCCAGAATCAGAGAACAGAAATCACACTCAGTAAGTAATAACACACTATAGTATCTCAACCAAACCCTTATGCAGAACCCCAAAAACATACTAAACCCAAGTGCAATCACTAAGTCAAATTTTAGATGCACACCATGTCTCTAACCAGGGGTTTAGTGAGAGTAACCTACTCTAGGTGACATAACCTCTATAGAGAATAGGAAGGCGTCCAGAAATAATTAAATTTTGACATTTTGTTAGCACCTTTGTGCACATAGAAATTAATCTCCTCTTTAATACCTCGGATTGTTGGCTTTAATACCATTAGTTCCAGCATGAACAACCAAGGTGGAGACTTCATTGTTGGAGATAGAGGCAAAATTGGATTCAATGTCAGAAACTCTGGCCCCAGGGAGTCATTTAACAGAAACTGCTGTGTTTTGTTGGCTAGGAATTCTAATGTTCCCAACAATCGAGTCACCAATAACAGGCACCTTTTTGTTTTGACACACGTGTTGCTAAGAACAGAGAACCTATTACCAAGATCAGTTGGTGACTGGTGCATAGGAGGTATATTTTTTTCTGAAGATTACCCAGGAATCATGTGAAGATGCTACTGACACTGGCACCAAACCAGAGACAGTTGGGCCAGGAGGGTATATTGCCACTGTAAATTCGGAAGCTCCTATTCAGCCTAAATCTAAAAATCCCCCATATTTGCTAATTGCTAACAACTCACTAATGTGCCCTTCCAAAGCACAAATGGTATCCTTCGATGTTGCTACTAAGCACTTCTTACAAGTAAAACTATCACTTGCATCAGGAGGACAGGGAACATAAGTGAGAGACGTTATTATAAATTACTTTGCGATGCTGGGCTGCTGGTAATCCAAGAAGAGCTGATTGATGGAGTGAAAAATTGTAAGTTTATCTTCCTTAAAAAAAATACACTGATGTGAATTGAAATGGTTCTTGTCAAACATTCACTAGCACTTCATACTCATAGCAAATTTGTCTATATTTAGGTAAAGGTATAAGCTGTAGTGTAAGTTTTTGCTAAAGCAAACAAATAAACTCTATTGGAAGCATAAACAGCGTTTGTGACGTCACCAGAAATTAGTTGACAGTTTGTATGACCTGCAAATCTCTTATTATTATAAGAAGTTAGCTAAACCTAATTTACAATGCATACAAAATATGAAACAAATGATAAAGTACAGTGAAGAAAACATTCCAAAATTTACAATTCACACAAAAATGTGAAAAAAAACATGATTAAGTACAGTTTTAAGTAGACATTAACTCCAAAATTAACAATGTAACTAAAAGAGAGACTAGTTGTAGCTACTCATATCCTTCCAGAAGTTTCCTTATATTTGTTTTTAGCTTCTTTTCATGGGGCTCAGGAAACCCTGAAAGCTCATGTGCCAGGTAACTAGAAAATTCTCCATTAACATTCTCTTGGTTTCTAATTTCATTCAACAGAAGATGAATATTCTGCACCCCTCTGGCATTGTGTTGGATGTATGCTGGACTCTTCACCAGGCATCTGCAACAACAAGAATTAGGGATCTAAATCCACTATACACAATATACACAGAACACATGCGCCTTAAAATGAAAAATGAATAGAATAACATATAACATTAACTTGAATGTAGAATACTATTAGCTGGCTTGCAAACATCATTAAACTATTGAATATATCTGTATTTTGATGGAACTGACATTTTAAAACAACAGCAGTCACAAAAAAGACTTCAGAATGGGTCACGAGACATAAGTCTTTAGGAATCTCTTCATTAACCTTGTTATGTGCCATTAATAATATACTGTACAATGAGAGACTGCTAACCTAATTAATGAAGTTTATTTCCATTAAGTGGTGGAAAATTAAGTTCTGCATCCATTTTAAACATTTTAATATTTTGGGGTAAAATTGTCCCACTTTAATGTGCCAAAGTCCCTGAAGAGACAAGGGAACATTGTGAAGATTCATGTCACTCTTAACTTGCTTTATAGGTTGTTCTTCTAAACAATCAACCATGTTGAATTTTTTTTTTTTTTGAGCACCTCAGGAGTCCTTTTGCACAAACTAACAATTGTGTCACAGCCAAAGATGGAAAAACTGTCTTCATGACGTTAACTGGTATTGCATATTTGGCAATTAAGGTATCTTCGTTTACACATTCATGGAAGCACAAGTGTTGCCAGTGTCACCTAGAGTATAAACCAGCCTTTCATTTTGATTTTATAAGGCGCCAAAGTTGGTTAGTGTCCCATTTATTTCATTTAAGTTTTGATGTGCCATATTTCTGAAATAGGTCATTCTTCATTGATCTACAGTATGAATGATATATTCATAACCTCAAGTAAATGTAAAATGTTGGACTAAATAAACTGAAGAATAAGGTCATGGTGAGGTCATAAAATTCCAGAACTGGCTTTTCCCATTATAAAAACTGTCATGTCTGCTTCATAATTGAAGTGAGTTGACAATGAATCTCAAGAAAGATGTAAAATATTTGAATCAGATAAAATTCACAACACTCTCCCGACCTCCCTCCACTGGCCTTAACCTGTAAACCACATCTGTCATGCTCTCAACAACTCTAAAAGTGCCCTTATATTGCCTTTGGAGTTTTGAACATACACCCTGCTTCTATTCTACACCCAAACTAACTACCTTTCAGAGTAATACCTGAAGTCAGCTCTACAAATAATAATACGTTTTGTTGCCCTGAAGCCCTTGCTTGATGCTTCTCCACCACAGAAGACAAGAAGTCCTTTAGTCTAGTCACATAATCATCCACGGAGGCAAAAGACTCTTGATTACCTATATTGAGTGTGACATCAACAAGCAACACAAATTCCTATCCAAACAATACCCTATATGGGGTGAAAGAAGTACTGCACAGACACTACTACAGGAGGCCATCATTACATATGACAAAAAGGTGTCCCAATTCAACTGGTTGTCTTCCATAAAAAGATAAAGCAAAGACAAAAGGGTACAATTAAAATGTTCAATCAGCCCATCCAAATGTGGGTGATAAGGGGACTTCTGGGATTTATGAATATACAAAAGCCGACAATTCTCTAAATAAGACTGAAAATTATGACCGTTATCTGAATTAATACTCTGTGGTGCCCCAAAACAACACACCCACTGTTCTGTCAAAACTTTGGCAGTAATTTGTGCTTCCTGATTAGGAAGGAGAGTAGCTTCAGTCCACTTTGAAATATAGTCACCCACAATCAAAATATGCTTATTTTTCCTGGAGGTCTCTGGAAGATGCTCAAGAATTTTAATTTTAAGTGCCACTCACTCAAATGGCCTAGATGTTACAGAGGGCTGTAAAGGTGCACAAGGCTGTTTCGTCTGAGTCTTGTGGGAAGCATAATCCATAATTTCTCTGACCCATATCTTAAAATTTTAAAACCACCCTTGCCAATACAAATGGTCCTTAACCTTTACCTGCAATTTTTGTATCCCCAAATGACCTCTCGTAGGAACATTGTGCAGCTGTTCTAAGATCTTAGACAATATAAACCAGGTTAACACATTGTGTGCATGAGATGCAGCATCAGGAAAGCCAAAAGGAACACTGATCAACCTAGATTTCTGTCCCCGAAGCTGATCCCATCCCAGAGCATACTTCTGTAACTTTATACCTCCTGTTATAGGGCAGCCATCTGCTTGCTTTTTACACTCAATTATCAGGAACTATTCCACATCCTCTCTCTGAGCTTGAGCCAATTCATCCAACTCCCCTTCCTGACTACCTGTAGGTGGCAGTGCCTCTTGCACTGCACACACCTTTAGCGTAGCCAGGTCTACCCTTCCTTGGGAGAGGTCCTACACCAGCTGTTGTCTATTTTCGACAAAAGCTGGTAAACTAAAGAGTGCATCAGCATTATTTTGCAACTTGCCTGGATAGTGGACGATTTTAAATTGAAAATTATCCAGCTGCTCTACACACTGAGCCAAGTTCCCCTTTAAGTTATACAACTATCATAATGAATTATGGCCTGCATGCAACACAAACTCCTACCCCAACAATTAATATATGAAATGTTTTGTAAAAGTGATCATACTTAAACGTTCCTTTTTTTTTAGTTGCATATTTCTGTTCTTGTTTTGTAAGGGATCAACTGGCATATGGTACAACTCATTCTAACCCCCCTGTCTTCCTGGGACAAAACTGCCCCATTTGCTACTTCAATTGCATCAGTATCCAAAATAAACTGTTAATTAGAATCTAGATAAGCTAACACAGGAGCTGTAATTAAACTAGCCATTAATTTATCAAATGCCCTCTGACAATTCTCACTTCATTGAAAATGCTTCCCCTTCTCTGCAAATTTATGTAAGGGGTAAGCAGTATCCCAAAACCCTCTTACAAAACCCCTATAATAGGAGTCCATTCTTAAAAAGTGCTAGACCTCAGTTAGGCCCCCCTTAACTGCTTCCACCTTGGAAGGACCTAGCATTGCCCCTTCAGTCAAAATAACATGACCTAGATAATGCACCTGTATGGAAAACAAGTTACACTTAACCTTAATACTCTACCTATTGAGTGGCCTGGTGGCTCAATGGGTAGAGCATCTGGAAGGTAGAGGTCCCTGGTTCAAATCCTAGCCCAGCCAGGTGTGTCCTTGAGCAAGACACTTGGCACTAGCTCCCCGGGTGCCATGTATGGCTGGTCACTACTTCCTTCCCCCCCCCAGGGGCATGGGTTAAATGCAAAGGACAAATTTCTTGTATGTGATAAACATACTTGGCCATAAACAATATTCCCCTTACGATTTTCCTGCCAAAGTTTTCCAAACACACCATCCAGACGTATCAGACGCTCCTGAAAGGAATGGCCAAACACAGTTATATTATCCAAATAACCTAAGCAAGTAGTCCACTGCGCATCAGCAAGTATTAGGTCTATTAGCCTCTGAAATGTACTAGGTGCATTACACAACACAAAACATAACATTAAATTCAAACAGCCTGTGCCAGGTAATAAAAGCAGTGTTATGACGATCTTTCGGATCCACCTCCGTCTCCACCTACCAATAGCCACTAGTCAAATCAAGGGTGGAAAACCAACAGGCCTGACTAACACTATCCAAGGAATCATCAATTCTAGGCTTCTTTTGTAGTAACATCATTAAGTTTACTGTAATGAACACAAAACTGAAGCCCAACCCTCTTCTTTCTTACCAAAACAACTGGGGCTGCCCATGGGCTACATGACAGTTGAATAATATCATTTGCCAGCATCTGTTTCAAATGGTCCTCTTGCTGTAAATGAAGGGGGACCCTTCATGGATGCATCTTAATGGGCTTTGCATCCCTGGCATCAATCTCATGCACAATCAAGTGAGTCCTACCCAAGTCTGTCTCACTGTGACTAAACACATATATGTTCTGATGCAATAAGTGTCTGACAGCCTTTAGTTGCTCCATAGAAAAACTTTTGTCCCCTAACCAAAACTCATAAGCATATCAACTGTCTTTTGCTGCTCAACATCTCCTCCCTTACCCTTAACACACTGCTTTACTTCATCTCCCACCTCAGTATCAGTGAACAGTGTGCCTACTTTCATGCTACTCTTCAATGTTAAAGGATCATTAGTTACGTTAATGACACACACTGGCAGTACACCTTGTTCAACTTTACAAACCACCAATGCAACAAAAAAAAAACATTCTTGGCATAATCCTCCTACCTGACTCCAGACCTGGCCACAAATGGTCGCTTCACTGTGCAGTGGCACTACAGTGTCAGGCCAAACAACAACTACCTGGGGCTCAAATGAAGGGTTAAGATCAACTAAAGGAAACCGTTTACCCATAATCTGGCTGGACGTCTTCCCCAAAACAACCACAAAACCATACTCTGATAAAAAAAATCAAAGACAAGCAAAATCTCTTCTGACACAATGTCAGATACCAGAAAACCAACAACAAGTACAAAAGACTCAAACTGACACACAGCGTACCAACACCCCCAGACACACATCTCCCCATCATTGGCTGCTGTAGCCTTACCAGCACAACTTATTAAATCACAACCCCCTTTGGTAACAGATAGCCATAATTGTTTAGGAGGCTCCAGCATCTACTAGTACATAAAAATCTAACCCACCTATTTTACTTTTAAGATAACCAGAGAAAGTGTTCCTTTTTTGATTGCACTGTTTATAGCAGCGTACCCACATAGTTTCTTAAAATATTATAAACATTTGCTTTGACATTGTGACTCAACTTTAGGAAATAAGGAAGTAAGAATAAGAAATTACAGTAAGGACAGCCAACAACGATACAAGCAAGCATTGTCTTAATGAATTGAATCCAGATTTTGTCTTATGTTGCACATGAATGACGGAAGGCTTAGTAATTTTGACTGGCCAATGGCTAGCATTCACAAGCAAATCAAAGTTTGATGATTTTAAACTGCAACCAACCAACAAGCATTGGTGGGCAACCAATTTACCCATGGCTACTTGCCTACCTGTGGTGAAGAACACCAGAGATCAACTAAAAATCAACTAAAAATAATTTCAAATGTAATCCTAACCCAGCTAAATTCCCAAAGCATCTGGCCCGAAAATGACCCTGAATGCGTCTGAATCACAGAATCACGATAGCAGGTAGTGAGGCTGAACCAAAAGCACAGCACACTTATTTATAGCTCAGAATACTGCACTTAGTTTGGTAGGATATATTTAATGCAGGTAAGTGCATTTATTTGTACAGATGGGTCTCAGTCATCTCGTCACATTTCCAAGTGGGCCTCAAATTACAAAAGGTTAAGAAACTGTGTTCTAGAGCCACCAGTTCAGTTATTAAAGGATGTTTTAAAAGAAATATAGAAAAAATGAACTGCCATTGAACTGAAAACCACAAGTTTCTTTGTGAAAGGACAAAAGGCAATACAGGTCACCTATGCAATTTTAGAACACACACGAGTTAGGTCATGTCTGCATTGTCATTATTTTAATAAATGCATATAATCCCAAGCACTGCTACATTACACTTCAGTGTTTTATATAGAAAAGAAAAACTACATATTATAAATTGAAAAATTATGAAAAACAGACAAATGCCAGGGGAGTTGTGTCTGATAAACACAAAGTTGAGGAAATATTCTTCTCTCAGTAGAATAGTGATCCAAAGGCCAAATGAAGGGGCTTAACTTAAGCTGCTTAAGAATCATCAGCTAAGTGCCCATGAGTTTTATAATCAAAGCTCTTACTTTAGTGGGAAAAAACTCATGTCCTAAAGTAAATCCTGAGCAATGTGAAAGATGCAGAATCCACAATTGGAAAATAATGTTCAGAACATCAGTTTGAACCTGACAAAATTAACTTGCTGAAGCCTTGCTATCAGCCTTTCTCCTCCACAAAATATGCAATCAAATTATTTTTTAAAAGATAAAATATATTTTTTTTTATAAAAAGAAGAAAAAAAAAATTATAGTTTCTGGTACAAACGTTTGACCGATTTTAACTGAAAAAAAAATACTTGTAGGTTTCAGATCAACTTCATTTACAAATGAATCAAAATCCCCCTTAACAATTCCCCTAAACAAGTGTTAAAATTATATAAAAATTTAAAATGTGTGAATAATGTAAAGTGAAAAGATAGTAAATCATCTAACTTGAACCATACCATGCAACATGTCCACAGTATATTGCAAATGTTTGTCCAAGTACTCTCATAATGCATGTGTACCCCGTGATTGGTTAGGTTTCTTTGTGAGATGAACTTAATAAATTAGGTTACATTATATTTTTATCTTTCTCATTTGTAATATACTTTTAATAGCTTTGATTTAAAATAATTTTTGAATAATTTGTATCTCATTTTCTTGTTGTATATCTTTCATACTTTTCTTAGTGAACAAGTTACCACACCGTGCAGTCAACTGATTTTAGATTAAAAGAAAATTATGTAATTATCCATAATTAGGGTATGGTAATATCTACTCTGAAATGTAATTCGAATTTAATTATAGACAAATGTTGTAATAGAAACAATAATTACATCAATTGTCATGATCATTTTGTATGGGTTTATTTACTTAAATTGCTGGATGATTTTTATTGATTTTAAGATTACATAAATATAATTCTACTACAAAATTATAATTAATTTATGTGACTAGAAACATACATTTTTAATTTCTTAAAAATATGAGACTTTTTGAAAAATAAAACATATTCAATTAAGCTTACCTTTTAAATTTTTTTATAATTTTTTTTTACCGCTGCTTTATCAGTACCATGACATATGACATCACAGGGAGGTATGCTAACTGCTTAGCCACAGACACACAACACTTCAGAAAACTGTAAACACTACACAGAAAATAAACAGTCACCTCCTTCCCTCACTGGGGGGCATATATTTCAGTCTCAGCAATGCCAGTAGCAGTGTGAAAAACACTACACACCCCTGCAGACACCTCTTCACCCCGCTGCCTTCTGGGAGGTGCTACAGGGCCTCCAGAGCTCACACCTCCAGACTTAAAAACAGTTACTTTATCTCAGAGCCATTACTGAATTTTGTAGGACAAAAAGCATCTCCTCACACCTAAGGCCATGACACACCATGCTGATGGCTGGCTGTTTGCCAGTGTGGGGCCGTTGATGAGCAATTGTTGCCCTAGTTTCTGTGGTGTGTCCTGCATTACTAGCAGTAGTCGGACCTCTGTTGGTGGCGTGTCAGATGATTGAGCATGTTGGATCAGTGGCGGACCCCATCGGGGATATAAATCACTCTCACTGGCTGGTAAGCTTAGAGAATCAGTGCATGAGCAGAATTTTTGCCTCTGCCTTTCCCTTTTTTCATATATATCAAAAACACCAAGGGCTGACAACACCAGTACCATATCCAGTGACATATTTTTATTTAGAAGGAGCTATAAACTGTCTGTAGTGAGCAACAGTGATCTGAAAATGGTCAGCAAACGCTGCTTTGGTTATATTTTGTATGTAAGCAGTCCTAGGTTTTCTGCTTATACCTCCTTACACAACTACTCATGTATTATGGACTTTTTTCTCTATTGCCATATGCATTTTTTTTATTCCAATGCATGCAATACTGAAAAAATATCTTGTGTGCACAAGATCATTTTGTTGAGCACACAAGATAAAAAAATGCAAGTTTGTAACTTCATGGGCCCTTTACAAAACAACAATAAGAACAGCATCAATTCACCTTTTTTCCTATTCATGATCCTTTTTAACTTTTAAAAACAACAACAACAATAATAATCTTCACTCTATAAGTCTACACTGTCACTTACTGCACAGACTGCAGAGAGCTCTGCCTCCCCATATTCACAGTGTCTCATGGTGTACTTTGTTTGACACACGTTTTACTCACAAATGTTTCTACTAGCGACCACCTTGAATGGGATGGATGGGTATAGCGAGCGGATGGATGGGTATAGTGAGCGGATGGATGGGTATAGCGAGCGGATGGATGGATGTTTCTATTAGTGTTTAAGACCAAATATGAAATATACTGCTTATTAATAATAATACTTCATGCAATAGTAATGCATCCACAGCCACTTATCATGCACAAAGGACATTATAAGCATGTAAAACAATCAATTACATGTGATCCTGGGGGGTGGGGGTGTGGGGGGCCGAGAGCAGTCATTTTCATGGTATGAAAGAGATTATTTTCAAGGATGCGGTAGCATAAATTGACAGTTACAATGTTCTACCTGTGATGTGCCCTCAGGTGTTGTGATTTTAAAGGGAACTGACACACTGTAGTTATTTGTAGTGCCATGTTATCTGGTATTTATGTTAATTTTACTGGGAGTTATGACAATGTACACGTGTTTGTGGAGGAGGTAGAACAGACCCCTCACCAGTGTGCTGAAAGGCTCTAGGCATTTTCATAATCTCCTCAGTGTATTACAAAAACATTTTGCATGAATGATAATATAAAAGTATAATATTAGTAAAATTAGTTAGCTTCCTAATGTAGCTCATGCTAGATCACTTTTCATTCTCTGTCTTGCAACTGTTAAGGAAACTCACTTCATATCTTTAAGATTCTACTGCTACTATTCTAATAATTCATTACTTTTGTAAAGCCACTTATAAAGTTCAAGGTTGTAAGGCACCCCATTGGCTGCTTGAGAGAATGTAATAATTACACTGATATAGTACTGAAGTTGGAGCACTCAAATCACAGAAAGAGCAGGAGCCTGCAAAGTTCACACATGCACAACGATGGCTCAGAATCAGCTCCTTAACCCTTGATGACCTGAGATGAGAGCAATATTCACTTTGAAATTTGACTGTGTGTGTGTGCTTTATTATTTTGATGTTAACAGTGTTTTCAGTACTTAACCATTCCTTTTGGGTTTTTTTATTTTCATTGACTAACTTTGAAAACGTGTCAGAGCTGTTAATATTTTTTATTGTATTTGTTTAAAATATGCAGTACAAACATTTAAAAACTCTCTAGAAGACTTGTAATTCATGTTAAAGCTCTATATATATAAAAACAGGTAATATTTTGAAAGGATGGTTTTGTAGCAGGACAAAACCATACTTTTTTTAAATTTGGAAATTAATGAATACAATAAGCTATTATGAGCACATCATTGCAAAACAAAAGGAGGAATAAGAACAAAGTAGACTGACATCAATGCCAAAACACAGAGCTAAAGCTCATTTTCACCTGAAGCAGAACAGCTCCTGTTCTTGGCATTGAAAAATGAATCCATAGTGACGGCTAAAATTAACACTTTTACATGTAAGGTACAAAAGAATGCATATGAACACACACACACACGTGTCATAAAAATATATTATTTTTAAATTTTACCTATTAATTATGCAGCATCACGTGTCTATCACAGGAATATGCGATACATGAATAATTAAGTTGCATAAATAAAATTATTCGTTTCATCCATTTACCGCAGCGCTTGTCCTGTGTAGGGTCAGGGGGGCCTGGAGCGTATCCCACACAGCTAAAGGCACAAGGCAAGGACTGGAAACATTTTTTACATCACTCACTTTCTCACTTTCACATGATGAATTTCATTTTTAGGCAGACTTGCTTTTATGTGACATTAGTATTGTATGGAGACACTGCAGGTAGACGCTATAGCCGTGTAACAGTATGGGAAGTTATCTGGATGAGAAAAAAATCCTGCCTCAAAGTTTAAGGCTTGATTTGACAATGTATGGGCCTTGATTTGACAATGTATCACCTGCAGTTATGGGCAGTGCTGAGTGTGAGGATCTGGTTAAAGGCATTTTCCACCATGTATTCCAAAACACTTATGCAATAACAAAGTCTCATAGCTGAGGTGGGTTGGGGGATGTGTTTCTGCTTTTAGAATTTAATTTTAAGTGGCACCAGACCGGATCATGTCAGACAGATTTCTGTTTCTGTACAATAAAAATGTGGACATACTTGAAGATTCCTCTATGTACTTATACACAGTATTATATGAATAAATGGGTGTGTGTGTGTGTGTTTGTGTGTGTGTGTGTGTGTGTCATGTCATTTTCTGGCTGCACACTATGAGGAGGTTGGCACAGCAGATCAACTGGTGTCTGGCTAATGATCCGCATATCAACTTAACACAGGGCTTGGGATGGGCACTAGGCATGCTCCAGCTTGTGCATACCATCACTTTAATATGTTTTGCATTTCAGCATCTTATATCTGAATTTAATTTCCATCAAGTTTCATATAATAAAATGTGTTGTTAATGTGGAGAATATTCTGTATTTGTAAGATATTAAACTGATGTTAAATGTGGTTTACTCCAATCAGTGCTGCTGGCTTGGTACTATTCTGATGTAAATAAAGGGAAGTAGAATTACTATAGAAACCAATCTATTGTCATGTAAACAGGCTAAGGTGAAGTAGCTTAGCCTGTGAGAAACCTCTTAAGATCTATCGTCTCGCCTGGTTTATTGATATGACTTTTTTCAGATCAGATTTTTCTCCCATGTCTCCTATTTTTCGAACATCTGTATGGGATGTTTTAAATAACATCTGTCTTTAGCCTTCAGCAGAAATCATCATAATGACACCCTGGAAATTTGCTCCTCTACAACTGATTTGAAGCTACTTTTCAATTAGCCTGCTCAGCGTGACACAGCAGCTGTCTGTGATACTTGAAGGCAAGGCAGCTTTGGCCTAATAAAAAATGTAATTAGAGTGAGTCAAATTTGAATGGGGTAACTTCTACAATCTTGGAACGAGGCTCTTTATTTTGTCACAGCCTTTCCGGCAAGCCCTGATATTCCTTTCTTCAATTATTGCGTCTTGAAATTTGAGCTTTAGGGTGCTGTGTTCAGAACTAATTCTCTCGCCTTTTGCAGTCTTTTGAGTTACGTCACTCAGCAATTCCCAGGGCTTGACAGGGCATTTTTAATTTTTAATTCACCTTTTACCAAAAGGCTTCTTCAGTCTGATAGAAGTAGAGAAGATTCCATCACTATATACCTATCAGGGGTGCTGGTCACACCCATTCCTAAAAAGACTCATTAGTGTAAGAAAGGTTATAACATTATACAGAATACAGTTTATAATGGAGACCATTAACATTACAGAATACAGTTTATAATGGAAACTATGAATAGCTCTATTTAGTCCTTCTTTGCTCTAGGTGTTGGGGTAACTCTCACCAGGCTCGTGGCATCCCTTGGGTGAAGGCCTCATCCAAGCCACACTAGGTGTTAGAAGCTCTAACAAGGCATCCTGCTCAACTGATGCCTAATTGGACAGCGGGAACACATATCGACAAAGAAATATTTCAGAGACATCTCTAAAATTCTGTTGTCACTTTGCCATTATGGGTTACTGAGTGTAAATTAATGAGGGAAAGAAATGAATTTGAATAATTGTAGTATCAGGCTGCAGTCTAAGAAAATTTTAAAAAGTGAAGGGGGTCTGAATACTTTCTGATAATTACCCCACTAATTACCCCACTTGACCCTTCAGTCTTTTCTCATTCAAGCTTGGGTCCTCTACTATATATAGTCTTATACAAGGGTTACTCTGCAACTGAAGCCATCCTTGCTGGTAAATGCCATTTTAGGACTCTCTGTGAAATAAGGATACAGATGACATTTTCCCAGTTTTGGTGTTGCTCCACTGCAAGAAAAGAACGTACATACATTAATGTAAATTTAATTAATTTAATTAATGGCGGCATGGTGGTGTGGTGGTTAGCACTGTCGCCGCGCACCTCTAAACCTGGGGTTCAATTCCTGCCTTGGGTCTGTGTGCGTGGAGTTTGCATGTTCTCCCTGTGCTTGGTGAGCTTTCTCCGGGTGCTCCGGTTTCCTCCCAAAGACAGGCAGGTTAGGTTGATTGGTGTGTCCAAATTGCCTGTAGTACATGTGTGCCCTGTGGTGGGTTGGCGCCCTGCCCTGGGTGTCCCCTGCCCTGTGTGCTCTGGGATGGGCTCCAGGCTTCCCTGTGACCCTCACCAGGAATAAGCAGTTAAGATAATGGATGGAATTTAATTAATGTACATAATTAATTCACCATTCTTTTTTTATTTGAGGCTATCACTAGTTATTCTTTTGTCAGTTGCCTTTTAAATATATTATATTTTATTTTATTTTTTATATATGTACTGAGGGGTCCAAAAAAGCATATACACACTTCAACAGTTATCTCTGCCCTTTTTTAAAACTCAAATTGAATTATGGCAGCAATGTGTAGTATTGTCTCTTTTAAAGATGTCAGTAGTCATGACATACAGCTACCCTTTGATGTTTATATAAATTTATTAATAAAATTTTTATGCAGATATTTTTTCATGTTGAAGTGTGTATACATTTTGGGCCACTTTGTGTACATACATATATATCCTCTCACAAACTTTTCCACAGATATATGTATTAATGTTGCTAAGTGTATTTTTGTGTCCTGACTTTCCAGCATTATTTTACAAGTGCCTACAACGTTTGCATGTTACCTAACATAGTTTTCTAGTAGATAGGTAGAACATACAGTCTCTTGGTTTGAATCCCACCCTAACTTCCAGGTGTGTCCTTGAACAAGACTCTAAAACACTAGCTCCTCAGGCTCTGCATGTGGCTGCCCACTGCTTCCCCCAAGGATGGGTTGATTACAGACAAGCAATACTGCTATAACACATGTGAAATGTTGCAAGTAGGTCTGGAAAAAAGCATCGCTAAATAAGTAAATGCAAATATATGTTTGATTAAAAGCAACTTTCGACTACAGGGCTGAATAATGCACATACAGAATTCTGAACAGAGACTTTCACTGTCATCATAAATCTAGTTTTCTATAACAGGCCATAGTTACAAGCATTAAACCACACATAGATAAATTTCACCTGTTTCTTGTTAGATGTGTTATTTAATTAAGTTGCGTCTCTTACCGTTTAGTCAGTATTTCATAAGGCAACTTGTCAGTTTAATTTCACTGGCATTTATTAAAAAAATGTTAACAATAAATGATAACTGCTGCAGGTTTGCAGCGGTGTTGCAGCTGTTTATGGAGATACTTGTATAGACCCACAGTATAATGTTTACAAATTCAGAAATAGATGTTTCTGCACTGCCACTGATGTGTTTGATCTACAAGAGACTTGCACTGCTGTTAGGCCCTCCTCGTTAGCAGGTACCAGACCTGCACAATCAAGAAGAAAGGCTTTAAAAGACAGTGCTAAGCACTATGCTGTTGTAAAGTATTACATTGTAGTAGGTGCCTTAGTGTTTTGTGGGTCTTCCACAACACAGGTTTCTTGGCTTTCCCTTGTGTTTGCTTCATTCCCAGTTGACATTTGTGGATGGCTCTCCAGGGGTACTAGACTTCACACCTGATTCACTGAACTTTTCCTGTTTCTTGACCCATTGTGCTTTGGTTAATAACGGTTGTCTTTGCAATGTGGATCCAACTCCTCTGTTTTCATTGCAACTGTATGCAGGCTTTAAACAGATTTGTGCACTGTTTTCTTTGGAGCAAGCTTCACTTCCTGCTGCCTTAAGAAAAACAGTGGATATAAAATTTTCAGCTTTTGCTTTTGGTAGCTTTTCTTTTTAACAAGGTTGAACCAGAGTCCTTAAGTTTTAAAAAGGGAAACCTATGTGGTGGGTTGGTGCCCTGCCCAGGGTGTCCCCTGCCCTGTGCTTCCTGGGATGGGCTCCAGGCTTCCCACCACCCTGCATTGTATAAGGTGGTATAGTGGATGGATGAATTTTACTCATTTAATTTTTTGTGTGGACTGTTCCAACAGGGTTTTTTTGTTGTGTAAATTTCACTTTGCAATGAACATTCACTGATTTCTAGAAGCCAATTTTCATATTTAATAATTAAAGACAGGTAATCTAAATGCTCGCCTTATAAGCCAAGGTATTGGTTATATCTACCTCAAGGTCATTGCATTGGTTTTTTTTTTTTTTTTTTTTTTTTTTTTTTTTTGCCACTCTTTTTGCATAATCAGGAACTGTAGTATTGTATTTAGGCTGTTAACCCCTGTGGTACAATCAGTGCACACCACCATGTCTATATTTACAGTTTTTCATTTAGCAGATGCCTTATGCCCAGAGTGACTTACAAATGAGTAAAAGAACACATGTGTATTTAAAATGGTAAGTACTGTCTTACAGTGAAAAGTGTACAAGATTTAGATAAACAGCATTTAAACATGTGCAAACACACATAGTGGTTACATCCTTAATTTCTGTGACTTTTACAGGCTGAATGTAATATTCCAGGTGCTCAGGTCAGAAATCCTGACTAGCTATTTATCTTCCTTTCCCACTTATATTCTATTTGGTCATAGCTTTCAGCTGACAGCTATAATATGGCTTATTTGGTCTTCTCTATGGCAATTCACTCCACTTTCAATTGAGTTTTTTCAAGATGCCATCTTTTGATGGTGTTTGCTGATCATTGCCTGGTTTTGATCTGCTCTTGTCAAGCTCTGTTTGCCCTTTTGGTCCTTGAGCTTCAGAATTACCCGTAGCAGCTTTTTTGTAGTTTGGCTTTAACATGTGTTAGGTGTGTTTTTAAAAAAAAAAAAAAAAAAAAATTTGGTAAATGTCAGTATTTATGGTTTTTGATGTAATTGAAAAAAGCCAGGGGATTCTGTTTTACATAAGCATTAAAGTGTTTTATATATAATCCTTTTGTAAATGTGATATCTTTGTGTTTTCATACAACTTAATTGCCTGTCATGGTTACTGCCTCAGGCAGCAGCCTTTTCATGTTTTATCCCTGCCCACAAGTTTTGTTATGGTGACATGTTTACGCTCATGTCTAGTTGGTTGTTTTTGCTTCATCCTCCATTTAGCTCAGGTTAGTGCTGTGTTCTTCTGCACAGTATAACTAGAACCAAGTGAGACTGTGCTTCCTGTTATAGTTCATGGACCTTTTTGTTTATCTGCCAATAAAGACATCACCTGCTTTCTGTTACATTTCACTTTTATGTTCACTGTTAAATCTGGTTTCTTTAGAAAGTACAACAAGTACAAAGTGAAGGCTTATCGGTCTCATGCAGTGTGTTGAAACTCTAAAGTTAAACCAGAGTCAATGAAGATACAATTTAGTAAAGTTCATTTACTTTTCTCTTTTCAACATTGCCGTATGGTGAAGACTGCAAATAAAACAATATAGAACCTATTGCATTTTATTGTATTGTTAATACACTGCTGATTTAAACCAGAGTAAGTATTCAACATATCTACTAACATAGCTTTAAGCAAACACTACCTTGTACAGATACAAATCAAACATGTCCTTATTCCATTTTTAACACATTTACCATTAATGTATGCCCTTTACGATATAAACTTAATTGTTTCTGGTCCCCTGCCTATTCTCTATAGAGGTGATGTGACCTACAGTAGGTTACTCTCACTAAACCGCTGGTTACAGACATCTAAAAGCACAGCATTGTTAATAATCAGGATCTCTTTTGGGAGCAGCCTGGTTTTTTTTATACTCGGGATGGTCTTCATCCTAACTGGAGAGGTTCATATATGTTTTTCAATAACATGGCAGAAAAATTGCCAAATTGACTACTCAGAGCACCTCCCAGGACTCAGTCTTGTGATCCTAAATCACAGGCTGAATATCATCCCTATCTTAGTGTATTTCTGGCACCTACCCAGGGTCACAACTACTTAGAACTAGGCCTATCTATCAGACACACAACTACTATTATTAAACCTAGAACTACATTCAGATGTCCATCTAGGAGCTCATATACACATAACTAACCTCAAGATCCACTAAAAAACCTAGACAAACCAAAATATGCAACAGGGTTTAAATGCTCATTACTAAATACTTGCTTGCTAGGAAACAAAGCAGTTTTGATTAATGATTTGGTGCTTAATACCAACACATATCTTTATACATACAGAAACCTGGTTAAAGCCATCTGACACTGCTCACATAATGGAAGCCTCTCCTAATGTCTTCACTTACTTAGATAAGGCCTGCAGCGCAGGACAAGGGGGTGCTATCTTCGACAAATCTTTCAAAGTTGAGGCAAAATCATTAGTGACTGCTCCTCGTTAGAAGCTATGCTACTTAAAATTACGTCAGATCCGTCTGTGTACTTTTAGTGTATAGACCTCCAGGACCACAGGCATCTTTTATTAATGAGTTTGGTAATTTTCTTTCTGATTTGATCATTACGTTCGACAAAATTGTAGTCAAGGTGATCTGGAAGTTTAATCTTGTCAATTGGACTTCTTTCTCATTTACGCAGAAACGTTTCACCTTTTACCAAAAGGCTTCTTCAGTCTAGGTGACTTCAATATTCACATTGACACAGAGAGATTAATTTAGTTAGAGCTTTATATCCTTATTAGACTCAGTTGGCTATACTCAGCATGTTTCCGAACCAACACGCATATAAGGCCATACCTTAGATTTAATTATAACCCATGGTGTTAATATTTCTCATTTATTGGTGCATCCACAAGGTAATTCCTGCTTTGATCATTTTCTGATCACATTTGAAATTAAGCTTTCTTCACTGAATGGGACAGATAAGGTTATTTTGACCCACCATTTGAATAGTGACAAAGATGCTATACAGCACACAGTTTTTACTGCATGTATTAATGAAATTACACATAACTATAATGCAATAGTTAGTCAGACAATAAACAAAGTAGCTCCACTAAAGGTTAAATCCGTTAGAGCCACCAGGTGTACTCTGTGGTTTAATGAACATACACAGCATCCGAAACAGGAATGCCATAAATTAGAGCACAAGTGGAAGTCCACAGGTCTCGAGGTATTTAAGTCGGCGTGGTCCAATTGCTTGAGCCAATACAAGAAGGCGCTATACTGTGCACATTCTGAGTACTACTCTAAGCTCATTAATGATTACAAGGGTAACCCCCGTTTCCTATTTAAAACATTAGCTAATTTAACTTCTGTTGGTGTACCTACAGTGCCTTCTTCTATTAGTAATGACAGCTTTATTACCTTCTTTAATAATAAAATCAACAACACTAGAAACAGACTGTGCATAAATATACAACCTCCAAGTCCACCAACAACATTAATAGCACATTCCTTTAGTGAATTTTCAACTGCTGATATGTTGGACCTTAAAAACTTAATAACTAACGCTAAATCCACCACCTGTCCACTTGACCCCATTCCAACGCAACTGATTAAACATTCAGTAGAAATTTTTGTAGGACCTATACCAAACAATACGAACAATTCTCTGGCTCTAGGTACTGTTCCCAATTCTTTTAAAGTTGCAGTTGTTAGGCCATTGTTGAAAAAACCTAATCTGGATCCAGAAGTAATTAGTAACTATAAACCTATTTCAAATGTCCCTTTTCTGTCCAAGATTTTGGAAAAAAAAATAGTTGTGGACCGGCTGCAAGTTCACTTGGAATGTAACAGTTTATTGGATAAGTTTCAGTTTAAATTTTATTGTGATTTCGTCTGATGTAGGGAACATGACAACTCTTGTTCAATTGGATCTTAGTGATGCATTTGATACAGTTGATCACTCCATCCTGATAAATCAGCTGCAAAGTGTCATGGGCCTTCATGGAACAGTTTTTAGGTGGTTTTATTCCTTTCTCACAAACCGTTACTACTATGTTCAAATGTCGAATGACAGCATACCCTCATACATGTCCCCACTTAGATGTGGAGTACCACAGGGATCTATGCTAAGCCCAGTACTCTTCTCAATCTACCTGTTGACTTTGGGTAACATTATACGACGGTATAATTTGAACTATCATATTTACACCGATGACACTCAGTTATACCTTGCAGTTAAACCGAATGACACTGCTAGAATTATCATTACAAGCAGAAAGTATGACCATATACGTTCTATACTATCATCACTCCACTGGTACCCTGTTAAGTAGAGAACTGATTAAAAAATTCTCTTGTTAACATATTAGGCACTTAAAGGCAAGACACTAGTATATCTGTCAGAGCTGATTAACACTTATACTCCAAATAGTTCTCTTCGATCAAAGAATGCAGACCTGCTTATTGTTCCACGTGTACACAAAAGTATTGGTGCTAGAGTTACATAGCTCGTAGTGTATGGAGTAGTCTGCCTGGATACGTACAGGATGCCGAATCTGTCTCAGTCTTTAAATCCCGACTGAAGACCTACTTTTTTTATTTAGCCTTACCACGACAGTCTCAAAGTAATTTCTGCTGCTGGCACATGCTGTATATGCCAATATTACTGTGTCGTTTGCAATGGGGCTACTAGAGTTAATATTATTTGCTAACCCCTCACTAAAGTCTCTCCTTGTGCATGTGAGTATCCGGTTCCCACCTGGGCACCATCTGAGCGGGATGCCTTCATAGAGCGGCTGCTAATGTATCCTCTTGGATGAAGCTTCGCCTGAGGAACAGTGAGAGGCCAATGAGAGCTGTTTCAGCACCAAGAGCAAAGGAGGAAAAAATTGTGTTATTTATACCATGTTACTAGTTACAATCAAAGTCTCAATAAGTACCACTATATTCTGTAATGTTAGCATGCCCAGGAGGGGCTGGGCAGCCAGTCAAACTTGGGCCCCCAGAGGTTTTTTTCTCCACACTTTGAGTTTTTGGTTCCTCTCCATTGTTGTCTAGCTTCATTCGTTGTATTAATTCTTATAGTTTCTTCTACTATTTCTTGTGTAAAGCACTTTGAGGCACATTGTTGTGAAAGGCGCTACACAGAAATAAATTGAATTGAATTGAAACTGAGACAAATTAAATTTACTGTCACAATCTGTCCCAGTCAGTCCCATCCTTGTTTTTTTTTTCCTGTTCTCCCATCATACTTGTTCTTCTCATCCTGTTTTCTCCCCATGCAGTCATGTTAATATTATTAGCAATTACACTTACTTTCCATTTCTCTCTGTTTCTTTATATAAACTTATACATACAAGTCTGCATACAAGTTTGTGGAAATAAGGTGTCTTTTTTCCTTGTTTGCAGAAGTGTGGGCTTTTTTGTCCCAAAACAGTCAGAAAGTACAATGAGAAATACTACAAAGAAAATTAGCGCACAGATACAAAAAGGTAAATACTTTTTTGGCTCAAATTCAGATGGACTTGCTGCTTAGCTTATTATGTTTAAGCCAGGATTTATTATTGGTCCACCAAAAGTGGATGGATTTCATTGGAAATATTGGTTTGCCTTTGCTTTCCTCATCCTTGATGGCCTCCATAGAGTGTTAAGCCTCCCGTTACTCTCATTCTTCATCTGTTTTTGCTGCTCCATCGTCCTGTTTAACACCTGTATAATTCATCTGAGGCCTCTTTTATACTTTCAATAAATGACAGAGGACCCCAGTAACCATGAAATTTAAGGAGAGTAACAAACACAAATGTTTCAGGACTCAGCCCTTCCTTAGTGTGCAACACATCTGAAAAAAACCTCACAGCTGTTTTTCTGTAAACAATGTTGGATTATGGGACAAAAACAGAAAACAGGAAATGCGTAAATATATATCAACAAGAAAATGAATTTAAAAAAATTACACACACACACACACACACACACACACACACACACACACACATATATATATACAGAAACATATATATAAACAAAGCAAAATGTTAGTACAAGAATTATGAAAAAATAGTTACTTCCTACAGTTCAGAAACATTGACAAACAAAGGCACCTAGTTCTGTCTTCAAAAGTAAAATCGTTTTGAATTTAGATAAAACATCAGGAAATATGAAAGATCTGCCTAGATAATGTAATGCAATACCATATGTAAACTCATTTATACTTACAAAAAAACTTGGCAATAATGACTTTTGATATGAGTACATTATTTCATGAAATATTCCACAAACTTATCTACAGGCTGCCAAGTGGGCCTGAGTTTTTAAAACATTGACTGAAGCACTATCATGTAAATTCATCTTAGAATATAAGAGAATACAAAAAAAAAAAAAAAAAACTTTATCTGCCATGTGGAAAATAGTCCTCCTGTGTTTGGCAGCTGACAAGACATAAAAAAACACAATCCAATAGACCTTAAAATTAAAATATACTTGACAATTTGTATTATAATAAAAAGTATATACATAAACACTAAGATTAGCAACAAATGGCAAGTCAAACATTTCATGTAAGGAACATAAGGGCAGAGTAAAAGAAACAACTTTTAAATTAAAAACATCAAAGTACTGCTAGTAAAAAATGATCTAAAATCAAGTGACTAATGAGTAGAATGGAAAGGAATTTTGTCCTGATTGTAATGGCTGGTACTCAGTATAAACACCCTGAGGGCATATCTGAGGGCATATGATTATAAAATAAAATTAATAAAAAAAATTATAATTGAAAATAAAATGCATCTGTTTTTCAGCCCTGTCCAATGTTCTCAAAGCCAGTTACTTTTCTGTACATAGTCACACTATAAACCCACTGACATTATGGGTGCTGGTACCATTGTGTTTTTGTAAATGTGCCAGAGAAATGTATACATCTGTTCCGTCTATGGCGTGTGTGTCTTCACATGTTCACGTTTCACTAGGGGGGGCACCGTCTGAGTGAAATGTTGGATTAGTGCCACAGGTCCAAGTGGAAATAACTCACTCATTAGGATCTGTCAGCTAGTGCTTATACATTGCATGTATAATTACAAAATTATTTTTACAAAATGAATAATATTGAAACACCCAGGGGGATTGGGCAGGAAGTTGACATTGTACTCCAAGAGATGCTCCAAAGTTTTATGGTGTTTCTGTGAGAATTTGGTAATATTTTTTTCAATATCTCTATTTAAACTATATTCGGTACACTTATTTATGTACTAGTATATATTACAAAGGAACCAGATTTCATTTCTTTCTGAACAAATTATTACTTTTGCAATCTAATTTGTATGTCAGTACAGATTCAGCCTTTTTATGGTGTCATATATGTGGGCAAGTACAATGACACACACACACACACACACACACACACACACACACACACACACACACACACACACACACACACACACACACACATACATACATACATATAAATATAATTGTTTAAAAAAATACTTTTTATACGTCATAACAGTTCTTTTAGTTATGGTCATTCACATGGCTCTGATCAATCTTTTTGGAATTAGTTGAAATATGGAAAATTTTGTTTTGGCTGAAAGACGGTAAAGCTATGGACTAAGGACTGACATGTTGTACTGTAATAATAAGAGGTATAATTAGGGTAACGGAAGGGTAACGTTTATAATTATTAATTTGTATTGAGTGATGTATAAAAGATTTTCATAGCTACAAAGTATTAAATGGAACATATACAGTATGCAAAGCAGGTATCTATAATGGTTGTTCTCAATCAAAGAGTAGAGTCAATCAGCATGAGCTTTTCTCTGCTCAATTTAAAGGATATTGTTGTGTTTAAAAAGTTTTTTCAAAATATTTGACAAAAGGAACTGTTAATTCCTGTTAATTATTTGAATTACCTGCCAGCTCTATTTGTTGCAGCAGATGTGCTGAAAGTAAACAATTTAATATATTCTAGTTATTCTCCGTATTGCTGTCATCTGCAATATTAAATCATGTTTATTTTTTACACTTGTCAATATTTCTCTGTTGAGATGTTGCTCCAATATAGACAAAATTTATACATATCTCCCCGCTTTAGATCAAATTTATGAATACAAGTGAAATTCAGTTTTGTGATAAAATATCTGTATTGATGTTTATTTCTTATATATGCATCCAGAATATGCGTCTTTTCTTCTCCACACATTTTTTGCGACCCTGTTGACTATTTGCAACAAAATGTTTGATTCCGTTGATCACGCCTCGAGAGCTTCGTTGCATCCCTCTCAAAGGCATTTTACAATTTTTGACTTTTCAGTGTCAGTTCAATCTTTTTTTGGCCCATTTTAGTTGAAATAAAGAAGCTGCCTAATAATTATGCACACCTTGATATAGGGTGTTAATAGCTTTAGGCCACAATGTCCCTTGTTACAAGAATAAATATCTCCTGGGAATGCTTAAATCCAATAAGCATTGCAATTTATATAACTTGGAGTTTGACAAAATGCATAGAAGCAACAAGGTCAAAATACTCACTTGTGTAATAATTGTGCACTTACTGCATGGAATCTTCTCTTGGGACCATGTGGATGGATGCTCCCATAGGCATAGCAGGGAACATGGCTGAAAACAATGGAGACGGCATTTCTGAGTGAGTTGCCAAGCAGGAAAATGGCAGTTTGTCTATAACAAAATGAAAGTTAAAGAAAATAAGCCAATCACATGATGGCGGTGCCTCAGCAGGTTTAGTGGAAAAAAATGGAACAAAAAAATAACAGTGAAAACAGAGAGAAACAAACAAAAAAGCAAACAAACAAAACGAATGCAGACACAAATGGCCAGCCCTATGCACCGGTGCCAGAGAATATAGGAGTAAATAGAATATATAAGGTGTACCTTTATAATTTCCAGATTCATATAAATAATTGTTATTACATATAGCATACTTATGTTACTAAAATATGTAATGCTGTGTGTCCTGTGCCCCCTGGGATGGTCTCTGGGACAACTATTACACTCTCAGGGTCAGTGGTCAGAACATGCACAAATGTAGCTTATATATTCCTGCTTTTATAGGGCTCTGACATAACACAAGACCAGGCCCCTTTTCTGGAATTACAGCTGTCAAAATATCAATTTTTAAGTCAAACAACATTTTTGTCTTAAGGAAACTAATTTATGCATTGAAATTATTGTGTAGTACTTTCAGAATTATGATACATAAATCTTTTTGTATTTATTTACATCTGGTGTTAATCTATAATGGCCTGGTGGCTTAATGGGTAGAACATGGGACTGGGTTGTGGAAGTCTCCTATTTTGAATCCCAGTCTAGCCCCCAGGTGTGTCCTTGAACAAGGCACTCAAACACTATCCCTCTGGGAGCCGCACATGGCTGCCCACTGCCACCCCCAGAGGGATGGGTTAAATGCAAAGAACCAATATCACTGTAACATATGTGTGAAATGTTATGAGTTACTTTTTATAGAAGTGTTTGCTAAGTAAATAATTGTAATCTCTTTGCAACTGACAGCTGTGTCCATTTTTTTCCAACAGTTAATGTCCTCTCAAGGACAAAACTCAATGAGGGGCAAGAGTGGTTGAGGATGGATTCAGACCAAATAATGAGGAGTGTAGATAAGTGGGAGATGGTTGCTGAAGAGTGCCTGGGAGATGCAGTCTCAGGCATCTGTTTTGTGATGCACATCACATCCTTTCACAGCTGCCAACGGGTAGAGCATTTTGCCTTAACGACAGGGCCTGTAAGTGGCAGGGAGTGATTGTTGTCTGGAGTCTGAGCTGATGCCCCTCAAACTCATGCCGATAATAGCATACTTTTCATCACAATACAAAATTGTCCTGATTTAAATTCACAAGTCTCTCAGGGAGGTGTAAGAGCTTTTTTGGATGGGAGATAGTGGTCATGTTTTATTTCTACCATGTTGGATTACATGATATGAGAGCCTTAATTGTAAAAACAGCAATGAAAGAAAGTGGGAAATGACTAAACACATACTGGTAAATATGATTCAGAACAATACTGTTTCACTTATATTTTCACACACCACACTGAATATTTAAAAATATTTGCAAAAAATATTCAGCCTTGTAAAAATCTACCCATGCATTTTCACTTCCCAGTGGTGTTACATGAAATAGATTTTAATCATTATCAACACTTGCAATTTGAGGAATGTCTCAGAATGCCATAATTCTGAAAATTAAATGATGCCAGACTGGCAAATATATTTAGTGCTCAGTACTTGAAACACATTTACTTTGACCAACTTCACAGCCATAGCAGTTTCTGTCCAGAGTTTTAAAACCAGACTGTGGCTGCTGGTTTCTGTTATATTCTGCAGCTGCTAGTTCAGAATAAATCAGTTATGTCTGTATTGATTCTTTATGCACTATCTATCCAACAACCTGATATTTGAAGATTTCTGAAGGGGCAAACTGCCATTTTCTACAGAGACTCATTTTTTAAAACTAAAAACGTAAAACGTACAAATTCATTAGTTCTCAATATCCAGCTGCATTATGTTAGAACACTGTGAGATCATATCTTGACACATTTTCAAAAGCTTGTAAAAACTGATGAATGGTTGTGTGAACATACCAAAGCAGAGTTTGCTTTAGAAAATTTGTTAGTCGAGATCTTCATGAATACCTGACACATGCAATGACCTCACTACAACATGTAATTAAAATTTCAAAAATTAAAATTTTAATAACCTAGTGTTTTTCTCTTAGAATTGCATACTTTTAGTGTACCTGAATAATTCTGCAGCCAGTCAGCTTTGGACCCTTAAAAAAATGTTTTGGTTCTTAATTTCTGTTGTCACCTGGCTTTTAGTTTTTTTTTTGTATATAAATTACTATAACAGAATATCGCACCAAATTATTGAGTACCATGGAGCACTCAGCACTGGAACTGTGAAATTTACAATTTCTCTGCATATATGTGTGGGATTACCCTGGGTGCTGTGGTTTCCTCCTTGGTCCAAAACCATGAAAATCAAGTGGACTTATATTTCTGAATTACTTTTTGTAATTAGTGTGTGTGTGTGTGTGTGTGTGTGTGTGTGTGTGTGTGTGTGTGTGCGTGCGTGCGTGCGTGTGTGAGTTTAGGTTTTTTCTAAGGTGTAACCTGCATTGCACCTTAGAAAAAATGTTGCCTGAGGTACAGTCCATGGCACGTATGTGTGTGCTTTTGCGTGTGTCTGTGTGTTCAGTGGGTTCAGGTTATGTCAAAACTGACTATGCATTGCACCCTATGTTGCCTGGAATAGAGTCCATGACATACATGTCCCAATTCAGGACAAAAATGAATGAATGACAAAATGAACTGAGCATATGCATATAAAGGCATGCCTGTCTGTGGGGAAAAAAACCTTCAAAGTTAGTGTGCAAACATAGCAGTAATCTGTTTTCAAGGGGAATGTGTCAAACCCACTTTCACATCTACCTTAATTTCAGTCTCCTGTGTCTAGTAATTAAACTCAGCCAGAAATATTTACCTGAAGGAAATCTGACTGCATTTTGCAATCATTTGCATTTTTTAAAATAATCAGACATGAAGCATAATGTATGCCCCCTCCCCTCCCCCCATAACATAATGAACATGCAGAGGAAAAGCATAATAAATAGTAAATGAGAAAGGTCTTTTTTATATTACTGGCAGCATTTTACTGAACCTAAATCAAGCAGACACAAGGGGCAGCTTTTAAAACAGTTTACATCAGGATGATAAAAATGTTAGCCTCTGAAAAGGACATTTGTCCATGTTACATTATTATTTGCTTTTGAGATATCTCAAAAACCATTTGGCAACATCATATAAATTTGGCCAATTTCACTGGTTGAGAAAAATAAGCATGGTAGTGACAGTTTCAGTGTTGTACTTCTACAACTCTGTCCTTTGTTCTTGTAGAATATTATGTGTTCATAACGTAATAATTTTAACATTTACACTGATTCACTTGGTAAGCACATCTGTGAAAAGTATAAGGTAGGATCACATGAAAGTAGTCAGTGTATTTGCATACAATAAAAAAAGTTAATAAATGCAGAGCACACAGCTCATAAAGTGTAGCACAGTGCAAATGCACACAGTATATACTGTAAGACTAAAATAAACACATAATAGCTTTCTTTCAATATTCTGGTGCTTATTAAAAATCTAAGGTTGACTGGCTGCCCAGCTCCCATGCTAACATTCTTCTTCTTCTTCCTCTTTCGGCTGTTTCCTCTAGGGGTCGCCACAGTGGATCATCTTTTTCCATACCAACCTGTTCTCTGCAGCTTCCTCTGTCACCCCAACCTCTTTCATGTCCTCCCTCACTATGTCCATG
>JABJVR010045765.1:0-30323 GCA_025773905.1 Chitala chitala
CCCCCGCCCATGGCTTCCATGACAACAGAATCGGTTGGTGTCATCAGATAGCTTCAGTCGACACTTACTGTTACTGAATAATTGCCTCTTTAACAGTGCAAAAACTATGAGTGTTTTTTGCAATCAATAAAACCCTTTACAATGAAACAAATATATGTTCTTAACACATGCTGTTTATTATTATTATTATTACTATTATTATTATTATTATTACTATTATCTTGTAACAAATAAACATTTTGTCCTTATTGACTCACTAAATCTGAATAATGGTGTGAATGAAAATGGCTAATATACTTAAACAGGTTCACTATCTACAATATGGTGACTTCATACAAATTTAATAGTGTTATATTCTACTAAGCAAACATAAACAGATATCTGCATAAATATAATTTGCTACGTGACTGAAAATTGTCTTTTAAAAATAAACAACGAAATAAAATATCTGAGTAGGGGTCATGATCCGTTGACGAGATGCCAGCTGTCAACCTGTCATATCTTCTCAAAGAGCTTCACTGTCATTTTGAGGCAGATGGAAAAATATAACCTTACTGTCATTTATGCCTGGTCAGACACTTGATGATCTCCTGGCTTCGTGCGTTGTTTGTGACATGGAGGAGGGGTGGCTGTGGGCTAACTTTCACAATGTTAATATAACAACATAACTGTAACTAACAGTACTCCCATATGCCTCCATAAACTCGCAAACTCAAGCCAAAAAGATGTCACAATAGTACACCACACAGCAGTTCCTGGTTCACTGTCAGATGACTCCAGGTTACACAAAAAGATAGGAAACTGTCACTCTAAGCCACGCTTCATGTTCCTTCAATTGCATTGATCTTCCACAAGATAAAACTTCCACTTCCTTGGAAATTTAGAACACTCTGTTCACATGAAACATTAACACCACACATATTCTTGTTTCCATGTCTTTGAGAATAAAACATTATTTGCACAGAGCTCTCAGCTCCTGCACTTATATTTAGATTTGATTTTCTACAACCACTTACTTGAAATGTATATAAGATTTTTAAGTAAGTGAAATTTTTGATAAGGGGTTTATTTTGCCGAGATACGTGTTGCTAGGAGGTTTGTTTCCCAGACAGAATTAAATCATCTCCTTGAGTCACATGCACTTTCTGTATGTTACCACCTTTACACTTAAATTGCAGTTGTTTAAGCCCTTCCTCTCCCTACAAATTGTAAAGATCATGGTGTTGATTATTAGAATCTTCTTGTATAACACACAGGTCTGGGATCAGCCGATCATTTTCATATTTTTAACAATGCCTTTCTGTGACTTACCCAGCTTTTCTTTTAGTTTTCTCCTCTTAAAGGTTGATGGAGCTTGAAGCCATACAGGATACTGTGAGCTGTGTCTATGAAAACAGGCCTTGCTTGTTTCAGCCACCCCATCTGAAGAAGCATAAGTGAACAGTCCCTTGCCCATATTCTACAGTAGTGTTTTGACAAGTGAAGAGGGAGATGAAATTGCAACAGTATATGCTGTCATATGATACAATAGAGAATTTCACTGTCCTTGTCATATGCAAGTGTGGATTGAAGGCTGTCTGTTAATGTCCCTGTAACCCCCCCCCCCACACACACACACACACAAACATCCAACTCCACTCCCTCCCTCCTAACCACATTAAGTTCTTTTCAGCCTTGAGATTGAAGGCCTATGATAGCCGCCGTTATAATCAAATGTCACCAATTCATTCCATGAATTTAACCTGTCAGCCGATGTCTGCCCAAGAGTTCCACGGCTGGTCCTACCATGCCGGAGCCCTCTTCACACACGGGAACATATTCACTGTGATGCTGATGAAAATGGATGTATTAGATTTTTCCCTAGAAATCTTTTTTTTTCCAGCAATAGCCTACCCTCCCTCTTGGTGTCTTTTGCAACAACAGCAAGTTTGCACAATACTGCTCTATTTTACCCAAAATTCAAATGTAAAGAATGTTTATAAATGTTTTATGTACAAACGTCGGGGTTAGCAGTATATTTCTGAGTCGCCACTGTGAACACTGTTTCAGGTAAGCATTGTTTTCTTCCACTTTTGCAATAAACCACTCTATACTGGACAAGTAAAGTAGAATTAGGTCAGTTAAGCATATCTTCCCTGAATAAACAGAAGTGAACACAAGTATGTTCCCACTTCTCAATCCCCTCCCGCCAATATCTCAGTGTTTAAAATTGTAATGAACCCCTCCAGGGAGTATATATAGCTCATGGCCTTGCTTCCTCTTTAGAACAATAACGTACGCTGTTCATAAATGAAGTATAATAATTTCACTTTAAAAATATATAATACACGCAGGTCTACTGGCATTAGCATATTTCCATGAGCATTAACACATTATATTTAATGAAAGATAATATGGTATAATCACCGGTGGTTAATTCTTACTACGTTTTCCATCTCATGAATTCAGATAATACAGGATCAGAAAAAAAAGATTCTCAGATACACTACTTTTGTAGGCATGTTTCAGTGAAGTAATGTGGCACAATGCGGCAAGGCTTTTGGTTAACGTGAAGAAAATTAGGAGAAGGGTCATGCTCTCTGGTGGACATAGAGCCACACCATACATGCCAGTCACCCTAGCAGCTGACGTGCCTCTGTGTGCCATATTATCATTTAAAGCCAGGATAAAATGCCATTAACTTTTCACCCTAAACTGTGCATTAAAGTATTTGCTTCCAAGCATTCTTACTGTTTACTACAACAACCATGTGCTTAATGTGGAGAAAGGCTCCAGCAGTCTGGGCACAATACCAGCTCTTACCTCTCTGCTCAGGAAATGGCTGACTTCCACTCTCTTCCTCTTTCTCTCTTGTTTTTTCCTCCTCTCCCCAACTCGTACGTTTTATCACTCTCTCTGCTAGATGCATTGGATCCTACTGTGAGAACAGCAGGGCTGAAGATTGCCAGAGGTGGATGTGCCGGAGAAGGTGGCTTTTCTTCAGCCAGACGTCAAAGTTTATCCTTAGTAAATCTGCACCCATGAGGTGCTAAGGTTGACCTACTGGTTTCCTCACTCTACACCTGTATACTGTGAATCACCTGCATTTTATTTGTTGGATATATATTATTTAACACTTTGTTCAATTTCTTGTTTAACTTGTGTTTGTAGATATGTAATTTTACTTCATTTTATATAATTTAGTATTACTTAATGGAAAACCTACTGGTAACCCTGACTATAAATAAACCTCTTGTGTAATTACAATGAATTTTGATGGTAATGATATCATCCATGCTGCCCTATCAGACTCTCGTGATTCTGTTCTCTCTCCACCAAGATCCTTTCCATAAGATTTTCTTGGTGAGCTTTTTACACGATAGGTTGCTAGTTCTTTCCCCCGATCCTCCCCATATACTCAGACTTGGGACCAGCATGTAAAGTTCACACTGCTGGGTGCAATACATTTTAATTTATGGGAACAATGCATTCTTTTGTCTGGAAAAATAAAAGAAGAAAATTGCATTCAAATATACTGTTAAATGACAACAGCTTTCTATATAGGACAAGATGGAGAAGCAGCAGTTGGAAGGATGTTTGCGTGAGCGATAAATGAAGAAATTGTCTATGTTGATGTTACAGAATATTTAAGGAAAATAAAACAGACAGAGTCTACTTTTGCTCTACCTTTGTTTACATCCCAAAATGCCACAAGATTTTTTTTTTTTTTTTACACATTACGTAATGTTCCATTCTTTTTAGAAAACGCTTTTAAAATTGTAAAAGAGAGGTGTCTCATATCTCTCTCCACAGAGAATTTTTGAATAGAAAGTTTAGAATTTTGAAATGTGTCTGTCACTACCCATAAAGTTAGTTGCAAAATATGAAGGAGGTAATTTAGTTACAGGAAGCACAGTGTGTCTGTGACTCAGCCAATGTAATGCTGTCAAGGTTGCTTCCAAGTAAGACATTGTATGAAATTAACTTAATGTCCAGGATCTAACTTGCCCACTGTCCACCCCCAGAGCAGTTAATGCGTACATTGTTTCTCTCTGACGTAGGATATGGTATTGTATATTATTGTGCATTATGTGCAAATTTTGTACAAAGTTGCAGTATAAATTGTAGAGAACCGTAAATAAGGTCAACTGATATATCATGCTAGTTTGTAATCATATATGTTTTTTTGTGTGTTTTTTTTTTTTCACAAACAGAAATTCTACACACCTATGAAAATATAGCCTATATTTTGGAGAACCACTAAGCAATAAATAACTAAATAACAATAGTTAGTTGACATTACAATATATATTTA
This sequence comes from Chitala chitala, assembly GCA_025773905.1. Classification (NCBI taxonomy): domain Eukaryota; kingdom Metazoa; phylum Chordata; class Actinopteri; order Osteoglossiformes; family Notopteridae; genus Chitala; species Chitala chitala. Next base: position 4,295 of record JABJVR010045765.1, read on the forward strand.
CCAGGCAAACACTGACACGTTACATGTGCGTTTTAGTCATCCAAACAGGTAAATTGTCTTGTACTGACATAGATCAGCAGGTTTCAGCTACATATCCTTAATGTTTTCTGTATGGCTGTGGTGGGGCCTCCTGCTGGTTGGGGGCCTTAGTGCTTGATTATGTCACTTATGCCTAAAACTGGTGGTGGTTATATCAGATAAGTCATACGCATAAACGTTCAAACGGTCACGCGCAGATGAAAGATGGAGGCCAGGTAATGCCAACACGTACTTTTACTGTGCGCACCAGCTAACGTTTAATGCCAACAGGTACAGTGCTGCCCAGTTTTTTTTTTATTTTTATTAATTTATTTTTTTTTAAACCTGGATATGTATCTGCACATTTCATCATGTATCATATACAGCATATAACACTAAAAGGGCAGCTTAGGCACATCCATTCTTTTTGTGCTGCAAGGTATGTTCTAGCAAGATAAAATGATGTGAGCTCCACATATTTCTAGATGGTCGATCGTTTATTCAGAGAATTCTGCCGCTATTCCTCTCCCGTGTCTCAGGCGTGCCTCGAGCTGCCATTACATGTCAGCGTTCCCTTTAAGCAGCGGGGCTAAACCGAGGCAAACTGAAAGCTGTGGAGCAGACAGCATGGGCTTATATCCTCTCCTTCGGGTTTTGACATCGGTTGCCCGCTGTCTGTTGTTGGCATGCAAGCATCAGTCATGTTTGATGGGGGCGCCTTTCAAAGAAGCGAGGTCGGCAGCGTGCAGCCGTGTTCTACGTACGTCAATGTCTGTGAAGTTAAACAAGCGTTAAATTGAAGCAGAGAAACGGTGCTTCACAATAATCAGTACTCACCAAACACGTCTTAATTATTGGTGGTTTGCAGATATCCCCATCATAAATTTCTTTGATTTTTCTTAGGAGTTTCAGAATTGTTTTAATTTTGAATTGACATTATATGAAAATACACTTAAAAAAAAAAAATTATTCATCTTAAATTTTCTGTGGCTTTATGTTCCACAACACGCACTGGTAATATTTATTTTGGACATTTTTGTACTTTTTACATTTACTTTGACATATATATTCAATTAATTTTCATATAGAACGTTTTACAATAATGTGCCTCAAAGGGCTTTACAGAAAAAATCACAGATCTTACAGAATAACAGCAATAGGAATAAATACAAATGAAGTGAGACAACACATAATTTTTTTCCCACATAATAATTATTATTATTTTTATTTATGTATGTATTTGTTGGATAAATACTTACTGATTTAGAAGCTCTTTTCATGAGAGGATTAGCTCCATGGTGCTTAGGGCACCTGTAGTGCAGTGAGAAGGTAATCGATTCAAGAATCTTCATTTTATAAAATATCCTTTTAATTTCAGTCCTTTTCCTCCAAACACATAGTAAAAAACAAAGCAAACATCTCATAGTCATATAAAGAAATAAAACCCCACCACCCCCTTTCACTTTAATAAACTTCAACACACATGAGCATGCAAGAAAGAGCTATATAGGCTATGTGGCTCTTTTTTAGAATTCCTTGCCTTGGGTTACATGGTATATTTTTTTCATATCACAGCGGAAAGCCTTTGGTCTGACCTCTGCACAAACCCTGCCTCTGCACTTTCTAACAATGAGGCTGCAGTGTTGAGGCAGCGCTTACTGTACACAGTCAGACGCGATCAATATGTCATGGAGGTTAGGCAGTCCTCAGATCTGCCTGGGTTTGTTTACCCAGGACCCCGCTGTTGATCGCTGTCAGAAGAGAGAACCCGAGGCCAACGCTGCACACATCCAGCGAGCGTAACACTCTGCAGTCATGTGCATATTTACTCACACTGATATTGCATGTTGCTTCTTTGAGCTGGTAAACCCTATATAGCACTGACAGCAGCAGCAGGATTCCAACTATTGGCTGAATATACACTTACACACATACACCTATTAGGCATTACTGAAATTATTCAATTTTATTGCTATAGCGTTTTTACTTAGCATAGAATGTGTTTTGAATTAATTTATGCATAAATTATTAACTGCGTACATTAAAAGATAATAAAAATGGTTGTGTCATATTCTGTATGAAAAAAACGCAGGGGAATGCATTAAAGAAATAATTTTTGGTTTTTTTATTGTTAATAATCCATGTTTAGCTACTATGCCCTCCTTCTTGCCCTCTTTCCTCTGGAACTATTTTTCTTTTCCGCGTTTTTTTCATATTGTCTTATTTTTTTTAATAACATTTCATTAACCATATATGCTGTATTTGTCAAGTCAGTAACGGTACCACCCAGAAACAAATAATTTTGTTTACCCTTTGAAACAAAATCATTGTTTCTGCTTTATCTATACAAGATTTTTGTTTTTTGTGTTACACAAACACCTTTGTTTTTTTGTGTTCTTTCTGCTTCCTTCCTTTAATCATTACAGCAAACCTGAAATTTAATTTCCTTTGTATCACGTTTACCCATCCATACATCAGTTAATTACCAAAGCCAAAACCACAGCTGGAATTCTCATAAATTAATCAAATGTGTAAAAGTTTGACATTTTCTGGAGGCAGAGAAAGTGGTTTCGTCTCCACCTCTTTATCATAAATCAAATTTCCGTCTCAGAAGGTGCTGTCATTTCCTGATGAAGGGGCCTGTTTTGGCTAAGCACTGTTAACGTAATAAACACATTCTGCTTATCATTTGCAACTGAAATGCTTTGCTTTACAGAATCTGGCCACAGACAGAACTTTCAGCGTTGCATACATAATGTATCAGTTGGACATAATTGATACATTTAATTGACATAACAGATAATTACCGCATGTAATGTGCTCTCATACTTGTTTTTTAGTCTTTTTCCTTTGAAAGTTTATAGCTATTCTACAGTTCTTACTTTTGTTAACGTACTTTCTTATTTGTGCTTTGGAAACCCACTGAGGTTAAAATAAATGTTCCAATTTAAGTAATTCAAGCTCTCCCCACCAGTTTAGCCTCAATATGCTAACAACGGAATTTACAGTTTCAATAAAAACTAAGTAAATCCTTTCAAATGACCTGGATTTCTGTGTTGATTATTAGTAAAATGTAGTCTTCTTGTAAGTCACAGTTATAAACAAACAGTCTGACTAATTACATGCAAACGGTTGTATTTTTCATGTCTTTTTTTGAGCAAACTGAGTAATCAGTCACAGTTCAGGATGGAAAAAGTAAGTAGAACTGTTATAATGACTTTTCCAAAAGCTTCTTGGAGAAAGATGCTTCAATTAAGGATGTGAGATTAAGTGTAGGCTTCACAGGTACGTTGTCTGTTAAACAAAGCCTGGTTAGTGGTAAATCTGGTCTTCACAAGAAAGTTTGGTTATTGTGAATCGTGCCAAAAAACTTTCACAGGAATGGCTATCCAAACATTGCTAAAGACCTGGATGTTCATCAGTCCATGCTAAGACAAAATTGGCTCCATATGGAGAAAATTCAGGACCGTTGCTACAGTCCCTAGGAGTGGGAATCATGCAAAGGTCACTCCAAGAGCACAATAAGAAATCAAAAAAGTGGTGAAAAAGAACCCAAGCGTTACAGAAAAAAGACCTCCAGAAAAGCATACAATTATAAACGTTCATATGTCCTGTATAAAAAAGCATTGAACAATGGTGTTTCTGGAAGGATGTCAAACTGTCCAAAAAACATTGAAGTTACATCTCAAGTTTGTCCAAGACCACCTGGATGTTCCACAACAGTTCTGGGGAAAAAAGGTCAGTGGATAAATCCAGGGCGGAGAAAAACATTTTAAATTATACGATCATTTTGTAAGTTAACGAGTGTGTACTGTATTTACTGCTTACAGATGTTTAAACACAAGCATTGATATGTGTCGTGTAGAATGGAAGCTTACTTTGTGAGTGCTCTGGGCAGGGGAAAGAGCCCCCCCTTTGGGCACAACGGGTGTGCCGTATGGCTGGTTTTATCTACACTTCGCAGAAGTAGCAGTTACAGATGTGGGCCTAATGCTGCACATATACACTGAGAAAGTGTTGTGATCATTTTGCCTATTAGGAAAAGACACGACCAGTTGCAAAAATATTTAACCAATGAGCCAATATCATATGGGAGTGAGGTGTCATGTTTAACAGTATAAAACAATATGACTTGTGTTGTTCTGGGGATTCTCTGCACACAAACTCATCTTGAGACATCTCCCATGTGCACATGGTTTTTATTTTCTCAAATAAACACAAAAACTATTACCAACAACCACATTTGTACATAAAAGCATTTCAAATTTTACTTCTGTAGAGGCAAAAGTTTAACTTTTTGGCAAAAATTTGCAGCACTATGTTTGGAGGGAAGATGGAACTGCACACCAACACGAAAAAGTTAATCCCAACTGTGATGCTTGGTGGAGTGGGTGCTAAAGTTTGGGGCTGCTCTGCTGCCTCAGGGCCTGGGCACCTTGCAATCATTGAGGAAAAAAAATGTGTATCAAGATATTTTGCAGTTGAGTGCAAGAGCAGCAGTTCATGACCTCAAGCTTTAGAGAGTTTGGGTGATGCAGCAAGACAATGACCCAAAGCATACAAGAAAATCAGCCAAAGAACTGCAGATAACTCCAAACGTTCACTTACTTTTTCTTGCAGCTGTAAGGTGAGCAGTTGGAATTAAATTCGGAAAATGATAAAGACGTAGAAGGGTGTCCAAATAAGGACCGAACGTGAAAAAAATTAATAATTCCAGAGCAGCAATGTATAGCAGTTTGTAGTTTATTTTCTTGTATGCATTAGGTAGTTTTTAAACATTGCTAACATGATACATGATTCAAATATAATTATTTTTTATGAATTTGCTCCAAATAAAAAAGTTGCATTTTTCAAGTTTACCATATATCTTTTCAAACTACTAGCTACTGTTAAATTTACAGAGGTATAACTATGCATCATCAATTTTCTGAAACTGGATTACAACTGTTGCACCTTGGTGCAGTAAGTAATTACGCCATTTCTCATGCCTACTATTTTAAAAATTATCCATGTGTTAAAGCTGGAAATTCTCCTACATTTCAGGTACAGAATTTTATAAAAGAATGTGGTGGCCCTGGTGTGTCTTTCTGATTTCACATCACCGAACTGAAATGGAAACATCTTGTTCACAGTGTGGCTAATCTTGTCAGTAGGGGTGAAGTTCTTTATTTTAACCGACTGAGTTTCCCAAGAACACAAGACGTCTTAAGGGACAGACTGTTTGCAGTTGCCTTTAAAATAATAATACTTGTGCTGATATAGACTGGCGTGTCTTGCAAGAGGCATAGTTCCCTTTTTTACCAGTACAATGTTGAAGTGTTCCTATTTCAACAAAGGAAGAATCCAGATATGGCTTTGACAAGCGAGGTGCCTCTACCGGTGGCCTGTTTTGGTGCCGTCATTTCACATGTTTTTGTCACCCACCCAGGATGCATGCTGGGTACCTCAAAATAAAAAATAAAAAAACACAGAGTTTCATTAAACAACATGGCAGTGCAGAGGAGGAAATTTATTATTTTTTTACTCTGTCAAAAAGTTAGAAAGTGTTAGAGGGAACACTGAATTCTGCAAGTTGCAGGAATAATGGAGTATGTTAAAACTAGCACTGAGAAAATGAATTGTGTGGGAAATGTAATGTACAGTACTAAATTATTTGTAAGAAAAGAAAAACATTCAAATTTGACATCATGTAAGGCTTTAACACTGCTTAATGAATTCATTTCATGTTAATTTTAATTGCTGGACAGCTTAGCATGGGATCCTCACTGAGCACAACATGACACATGAAGTATTTAGCTGATCGATCTTCTGGAATAAATATGACCAAAGAAAATGGGACCAAAGCTTGCTTCTTCACTGTAATGAAGTCCTTAATAATGTGCACACAGTGGTAACAGAAACTGAGTAAACATTTCCCTTCGACTTTTAGTGAAACCATTATAAATACCACACCACAGATAAAATAAATGAAAGCATAAAGTTAAAAAAATGTCCTCTGGATACATTTATTTCAAAACAAGTCAATCTGAGAGATTCGAGGATAATGTTTAATAATCTGCCAGTTTTGGAGCCCGATAGCAACACTATTGGCTTGCAGCAAAGAGAAGCATTATAATTTAATGCCTCATCTAATGGCTGTTTATGAAACTATATTTTATCAGCGAGAGCAGACTCTGTACTGAAATATTTTCATGTATATATGGTCTGTAATTGCTGTACCATATTTACTACAGCACTGCGGAGCGAAAACCCAAAAACGTGACTCCTCTCTCGGGTCCTCTTAGTCCATGGTGCTCCTTGTGGGCTATTAACAAGCAGGACCCAAGTAATAATGAGACGTGAGTCTGGACTTCTCTGTGGCTTCTCACACGCAGGAGTGCTGGAGATCGGCTCTGCGGACATCGTGGCGCATTGTTACAGCATGCGCTGGAGATGCTGTCTAAATGCCAAGCGTTACAGTGATGCTTCAGCTGAGGACTGTCAGACACCGAGTTTTATCAAGTGTGAGAGCTCACAATAATTTGTTCTCTCCACCATAGCCAATGCAGTGGAGATTCGAGACAAAAACCTTGTCACAATCTGTAAAACTGTATGACAGGAGTAATGGTTAAGCCAGCAGGCAAATTGTCAGAGACATCCAGTCAAAAGATAGACTCTGTCATCTTGTTCAATTCAAACTGCATGAAGTGCGGAGTAATTTACACATCTATAGGAATTGTTAATGTCGTGTATTGTTTTCGTAATCTGATAGAGACACTTAGGAATGCAGGCCACCCTGTTGCCTATAACCACCATGTGACATTAGAGTTTTTGTTCTCAGGAAAGATCATCATAAATTTGGCAGTGTAATTTGGAGTTATTATGATAAACTACACCCTTGTAAATAAGCCATTGTTGTTATGCGCAGAAGATTTGTAGTTCAGAGGTTAGATGATGATGTTTGAGTGTAATTTGTTTTCTGAACCACAAAAACAACAAACGACGGCTATTGATTTCCCTGGCATCGATAATTAACACATGAATTTCAGTCAACATGAAAGTGTACATAATACATCGGTGTTATATGAAACTAAAGAAAGCAAGTAGGTTTAATAATGTCGCCTTCAAGCTTTCGATAACTTAAGTTCTGAAAAAATTTAAAGCTTTTCAAAAGTGCTTTATGGTCTTATAGCCTGCTGTATGTTTTATACATTTAATCTCAAAAGTCTTTTCTTTCTTTTGTTAATTAAATGGAGGCAAGATTTATTCTAAACGTGCCATAGGTTAATGAAACTTTAATTAATCCCCGAAGTGCTTAATTTGAAGTAGCGCTTTGTCACTGTTTGCTGTGCCGTGCCTGCATGCTGAACACCGGGCTGGACACAGTCTCTCCTAATAGATGTGTTCTGAAGAGCGTAACAAATTGAAGACGGTTAATTGCTAAATTAATCCATACCCATTAATAGAGCATTTAAAGCAAATGCTAGTTCATATGTAATTGTGTTTAACTAAAATTTAACTAAATTTTTACAACTTTTATTTAAATAGTAGCAAAACGGGCAGCCGAGATTGCAACAATCAGTCATTTAATTGCAGTGATCCGAAAGCTTTTATGTTCCTTGTGTAGATGCGAATCGTACACTGCCCCCAGCCTTAATTGCAAACACACTTAGCTGTGAAACCTGCTTCCTGCACCACCCACTGTCTAGAAAGGGTTAAACCATGTAATGCAGATGACAGGCCATTTTCTTTACATGTGCATTTATTTTCAGGTGGCAGGAATAGAACAGTGCCATCTGTATTAGCGTTACCTAATGTTTCTTTAAGTAAATTAGCGGAGAACTGGTGCCAGTGCTGAAGTGCAAAGCTGTAATGTGTTATATTCTAATGTTAGGTGTTGAGTTTAGGTTAATTTATCAAGCAGCTATATTAATACCTGTAATGTATATATTAAAATTGGTGAAACATCTCCCACTTAAATCTTATATAATTTTAAAGGATTGGTGGTTTATAAGGAGATATTTATTGCTTTCTTTGGTTTGAATTGTTTATACATGTATATTAAAAGTGGAGTAAAACAGGTAGTAAAACCACACCCATCTGCTGTTTCCTTGCAGTGATGTCTTTGGTATTCAAGTGTTTCAACACAGTGCTCAGGGTACTGATAAGTGTGCTGGGTTTAACACAGACCATAACATTTTATTAAAAAGAGTTTGATCTTTTTCGGTTATAGATCAGATAACAGATTTAATTACAGAAGAGTTGTCAGACATACCAGACTGCTAGAACAGATTTTAGCAACAAAGAAGTCAGGTGAAAACATTCTGTTTTACATGCTCACTGAAGGTGCTGTATATAGATTTACTGACAGAGGTAATAAGACATCTTTGTAGCACATTTGAAAATGTACGACCTAATCTAAACTAAACATGTGCAATGCAATAATAATAATAATATTAAAACTGTAAATAATACTTCATTTTGAGCAGAATATTATTCAATTCAGAATATACAGTTTTGTATAAACAAAGTATAATAAGTTACTAATATATTTTTCTTTGAGCCTCACCAAGGTAAACTTACATGCAAAGATCTTCTCAAATGCCATTAGTACTCGAAGTTAGAACATATTCAACAATATATTTCTACTTGAAGACCAGCCAGTCACCACTTCTGCTTTACTTGTTAGGAAAAAATATCTGTAATTTTACCTGTAACATAAGATACAGCTAGTGATGTCATTTGCATTACTTACTTTTTTACAATGTTCAGTAACTGTTTAGATGGCTTGACCTCTACAAGATGGTGGAGTTCAGGATAGGTTTGCACCCTCTGTCTTTTAAAAACATGAAACTATATGCCTTTCTTCCTAAGAAGTGTTATTAATTTTGAAACATATGTTTGCATTTTTTCATCGGTTAAATCAAAACAATATGAGATCTTTTAACAGACAATTGAGGCAGAGCTTGTGTGTGCTGACATCATCAACCTGAGACAGGGGAGGGATCGACCAGACCGGGTCTGTGAGTGTGGGGCTTTAGCAGTATGTGCGGGTTGAGACAACGTAAGAAAACCAAATGACATCTGCCAAGACAGCACATTATAAACAGAAATAATACCAGCTTTTATAACGATAAAAAGCTAATATTTCTTACATCATATATATATATATATAATATCTGAGAATTTTTTCCAAGTCCTTACATATATGTGGAACATCCAGTTCATTTCCAGTGGACCGCTTTGTCCTTATTACCCATGCAATTAGGGCTTATTCTCCGAAAGCTTCTCCAACACCACTGAACCATAATAATGGACCGTCCCAGTGGTGCCGTGTCCCAGTGGTGCTGTTTAGCTACTGACCTTGCCTCAGGGAGTCCGTCATATATCACTGCTTTCTGGAGCCCATTCATATAGGAGATCCGTCCTGGCTGTAAACATAGCCAAAGGCTTGTTTGGGCATCCTGCTGAACCGGTGGGCACTCAGTCTTGCCTGGAGGGCAGCTGTAGTGAAAGTGCCTGTATCCCCATCCTTTTTTCCTGTTATTTTAACTTTTTCAGCATGTACTGTTTTAATGACTTATGTTGATTACTAATAATGTTATGTTCCTTAGATTAGATATAAGACAACAGATGGGCTAAGGACATTGTACCGAAGCTAATTATGCAAAAATAGCTGAAAAACTTGTCAATCATGTCTTTCTCGAGAAGGAGCTGGTGCAGAGATAGAAGAAAGGCTGTTTTCAGATATTATTTTAATGCTTTCTTCTATAACTCTGTGACAGAAGTTGTCAATTAAATGTGACTTGTACTTCTGTAGTGAGGGTAATAATTGATGTAGTGGTTAAAAGACTTGAGAGTGAAACAACATAAGTTTAGAGCCTAAGAGATATACTTTTGTAAAACTCGAGAACCTTGAATTGGCGAGGTTTCATAAAAGTAACACTCACAGGGAAGAAAAAAAGCAGGATCTGTAGTATGTACAGCAAAAAGATTCTATATGTATATATTTTTTTTGTCTAAGAGCAAGCAATTTTTACCCCTGAAAATGGCCATGAAATTGCCATCGTTTTCACAACAGATCTTCTCCACTTCTCACTCGTTGGCTGTTAGGTTTTCTAAATTTAGTAACTAGGAATTTATGTATGGTGAGTGAATTGACTTTTTTTTCATAACACAATGATTACAAAGAGCAGGAATTCTAGAGAATATATTTATCCTCAGTGAATTATTTTACCCAGTCCACTGTAATCTGTACATGGATTTCATGTCCTTTCTATCCTAAGGAGTAAATACCCTGTCACTGCTGAGGCAGTGGAGGGGTGAGCAATGACTTTTAGGTCTCAGTCATAGATTTGTCTTAAGGTTGAGTTGATGTCTGTAACAATAATGAAAGGTGGATGCTGAGTCTACATGCAAGAGGACTTTATTAAGGACTGGGAACAAATGAAAGGAAAGGGCTAGCATAAATACTCATAGGGATTACGAGTGTAAAACTATGGCTCAGAACAAGGTGGGGAGCTGCAATAACCGGTGAGGCGGTGACAACAATACAGAGTTTAAATAGGAATACAAACAAGTCTCAGGACAGGTGAAAAGGGCTAAGATTAACAAGATAAGAACACGAGGAAATTATCAGAAAGCAGTGTAGAGCAGAAACAAGGGAGACACCTAGTGGTCGGGACAAGCACAGGGTGTTACAATGTCTTTCAACAATTTTTAGAATTCTCATTAGACCCTTTCATGATGTCACAGTATAAATTAGACAGTTATTCCTCTGTGAGACCAGTGTATTTTGAGTTAGTAACACCAGGAAGTCTTGGACTGCTATGTCTGTTATGCCCAGAAGTCTATTGCCTAATTATGGAGAGCACCTATCTACACGTAATATGAAAAACCAAGGGCTAAAGTTAATCTCCTAAATAAATACAAACATTCAAACATGTAAAGCACACTCACTGCATGAAGGTGGTCCTTGACAGAACCATCTTACCCTTCTCCTAGTGTTTTAGTTGCCTGTGAAGTAGACATGTAGGAGTGTCACAAGACTGTTGATGGAAGTCAATTCCCAGCCAGTATCTTGTCAGAGAGTGTTAATCAGCAGTAACGAAAAGGGTTATGGTTGCGCTCACAGGGGCTCCTCTTGTTCCATAGGAGTATCCCTCTCTACACAGCAAGCTCCTTAGAAATGAAAATGTGACTCACAATAGAAGCAAATTCCTTTTGTCAAATGACAATTATTCTCCCTTACTGAGAGCTGTGCTAGCAGCACTAACACTGTCGTAACAAATCAAGGCTTGCCACGTCCAAAGTGGGGCACATGACATTGTCATGACATTGTATTCCCATTTTATTTCCTCTGAATGCAAAAAAAAGAGTGAAAACCCTGATGGACAGATGTAAAAAACATTTGTGCCTTTATTCTCAGATGTAAATGTTAATACTTTCCTAAGACAGCTGGTTAGTCCCTTACAACATGCATGTCAGAGCAGGTTTTTTTTTTTTTCCCAGCAGCCAGCTGCAGTTATTACTTGAAAGTAGACTTTGTAACAACCCACTGCAGAATGACTAGTGTGACAATGACAATGTTATTTCTCCTTTGGCCTCTAGGTGACCAAACCTTTTAGTCAGGGTGAGTCTAAGGTACTGCTGGGGTAACCTGACTGCACTGCACTCTAGTTGACTCTCTGTGAGAGTGAGGGGCTGTAATAATGCCGTATTTTTACATTACAAATTATTGCTCATAGGCTGTCCATTTAAAAACTATCAGTAAAAAGGAAGTTTTTCCAGGAATCTTTTAACTTTGTTAAATGTGGATTATAATAAAGATTATAATTATTATATGTTATTTACTGTATTAATATTACTATTAACTGATATTCATTTTTTTAAATTGGCATTATGATTTATTTATTACCCTCTTCATCCGCTTTCATTTGAAAAATAAGTGCATTACTGAATGCACTTCAGACAGCACTCAAGCGCTGTTGCCTGTGTTGTATTTGCGATGTGCATTAAGGTCAGTACAGCCGAACCGGGAAGAGCCGGTAGCTAAATTTTCCGACCTTTCCGGCTCATTGTGAGGTCACGCCGGTGACTTTGCCGTCGCCTCAGGACAGTCCCAGCCATCGCATTGCCCTGATCAGCTGAGCGTGCTGCCGGCACTCGTCTCTCTGAGAGCAGGAAAAGTTGGGTTTGTCAGTAACGAATAGCTGGGAAGCCTCTGGTCATTTAGTCTTCAGTTATTGTTCAACAAGGTGTCACGTTCTACTGTCTGTCTCCGAGTAACGTTTGTCACACAGCGTACGTTGGAAAACCCCGATTTCTCTAATGCCTTTTTAAACCTAATTTCAGGAATTAGTGTTTATGTACGCGTTGAGATCTCCTGCTGTCGATATTCTCGATACTGCCGATACTGCATATTAATTAGGAAAGTCGTCAGTTCTGAGAGGAAAAAAAAAATACTGGTGCATTTGAATCACAAATTCTGGCAATATCTATGGGGGAAACATCTGGAATCAGAAATAAGGTTTATTACCATTCACATTACAGCATTTGCATATCTCATATTTTTACTTTTTTTCTCCAATTGCCTGCTTATTTTCGGTGTAATCAAAAAATTAAGCAACCTCAGCACCGTGATCAAGCAACATATTGTATATTGTCCTACCTAACAGTTATAACACCTAATATAAAATAGTACAAGAAAAGATATCTACCATTAAATGTGTGCATAAAAGCTTGAGTTTTTATAAAATTGTTTGAATGATAAAGGATGGGGTCTGATGAAATTTCAGCAATGGTTAGATTTGCTCAGTCAATTTCAGTAAGTTTCAGGAACCTATAATGGGTAATGGGTAACAGGCATAAATATTCCACAAGTAATTCGGCAAAGAAAAATGTATTTCACTAAAATAATGTCTGAGCCTTTGTGAAACATTACATGAAGACAACCTTGGCTTCAATAACAAGCTAAAACAGCCGCTACCTGTTAAAGAGCACATGACATCCTGCCTGTATTTCTCTGTTCACTAAAACACGCTGCAGGATAATTACGCTTTTGCTTTTATGTGGCTGAGCGTTGAAACTAGCAGTATGGCAGATGTGTGAATATCAAAGCGCTCATAATTATAACTATATATGTGATGGCATTTTTGTGCAGCTTGTGGTTTTAATTGTTCAAACTTTGTATTACTCATACAACTAAAAATACATTCAGTTCATTAAACATTACTTATTTTTCTAGTAAAGGCTTGGTTTATTCTGTTTTCAGTAATAATATTACCAGTAGATTATGCATATCTTTCCCTCAGTATGTAAAATATGCCTATTGTATGGTTAACATTATTAAAAGACAGAGAAGGAAAAGGGGCTGAAACAGTTTAATTTCACCTTTTTCTTGGATGCCATGTGCTTTGCCATATGCTTTATGAGTGTGTGTAATAACATAGCCAGATCCACTGAGTTTGAGTCCTGCGGATTTCCACCAAACGTGTAAACTGTCTGGCCTGGTGACAGAAACGCCTCCCGCTGTGTACTGCCCCGGATTCGGGCGGACGCGGCCCCTAGGAAGAGGCACATCAGCGTTTTGCTCTCTGCATCTGGAAAGATAAATGGTCTTAATTACCGGCAATCATTTCAATCAAGAGTCGTGTGTCAATGCGAAAGGAAGTCAGAGAAAGGGGGCATTGCATTTAGGGACTGTAACTGTTTATTTTATTTTATTTTATTTTATTTTAAATTTTATTTTGTGTGTGGCAACAAAGGGGGGGGGGAGGGTAGGCAGTTAGGGTGGCATTGTGATGATGCGAAGGGAGTCAGACACGGATGTTAGGAGAAAGGGTAAGGTTTAATAACAACAGGTGCAAAGACAGAAACCACAAAGAAACAAGACCAAAAACACAAATGTCTGGAAGTTTAGTCGTGTCAGCTGGACTTCTTTCTCCTTTACGCAGAAACGTTTCACCTTTTACCAAAAGGCTTCTTCAGTCTGATGGAAGTGGGGAAGATTCTATCACTATATACCTATCAGGGTAGCAGGCCACACCCATTCCTGAATAGACTCATTAGTGTAAGAAAAAGTGAGGTTAGAGTCCTAGCGAATAGGGGGTCGTTACGTATGACGACCAGTGACTGAATAAAGGGGGGGGGTATTGTTAGGTATGGCCGTCCTGATGGATATCCTCAAATGTGTGTCCTGAGGATGAGAATGTTCACATTTTGGACAGAGAGGATAGATGGCTTGAGAGAGGAGTGAAGGAAGCCATCTATGTACGAATGGAAAACTGCAAAATACCCCACACAAGTCCTGAACCACAAGTCCTGAGCTACAAAACACAAGTACTGAATCATAAGGCTCAGTTTATAATCACAGTGTTCAGCTCAGAAGTCAACTGTGCCCAAGCTGACTTAATAGGGCTGCTAATCTGCTTCTAAAGAGCCTCATCTGAGCCAGGGCTGGCAGCAAATAGTTTAAACCCACACCCAATCACCTGAGGGTGTGTCAGACATGGCACCAGGGTACAAATCTTCTGAAGCTTTGCTCTGGCTTGAGATGCCACCTTTGGTCCTGAGGCCTTTGTTATCTTTGCATGAGGGGATTACCCAGCCTGCAGTTCTGTGCCTACAGTGTACATGTACAGCCTAGTTAAGGATTTGGCTCCTTCCCTTTGGGTACCTGCTGAACTTGTACCACAGTGCCAGGTACAAATGTTGTCACCTGCAGCGGTAAATGGGGAGTGTGGAAGGACAGCTGTGGTCCCGTAGGCGGAACCTAAACAAAAGGCGTTTGTTTTAATCAATTGTTCTTCTTTTTTTTCCTTCCACTGGCAGAGCAAGCCGTTCCCTCATGTCGGCTCATTTGGAGATTAATAGATCACTCTGTTATCTAATTAAGTACAAAAGCTTTAACAAGGATTTTTATTCATTCAGACTTGTCCTGATTCTTGTCTGATGGGCTGTTGTACAATAATCAAGTTCTGTACGTTTTCTTGAGCTTTAATTCCTAAGAAATTGTTTTTTAAAACTGAACTTATTGAATATATGAATAATAAAGTAAATAAAAGTGATGCTGATACAGTACTGTAGGTTTGGTTAAACCTTACCTGAAATGGGCTTGAAAGATCGATTCTTTCCAAAGATGCAGCAGCAAGCATAATTTTTATTTTTTTAATCTTTGGCAAAGTGAGTTTCTTTACAGTTATGTAACAGCTATTGCTATTATTATAATTATTAGTAAATATGTGTAATAACTCACAAAAGACAGACAATGAGGAATTAAGTTGCAGAGCAGCCCTTTAATTAGACAGTAAACCACAATGTTAAACACTCAGTCTCACACTCAAAGCTGAGAATTCAGGTACAGGATCAGAATGGAAACACCCCACATTTGTTGTGATACACCAGCAAAATACCTTATAAGGACTGACAAACAGATCACTAAAGTACTGTTCAGGAGGTAAAGTTAATTACTGTCAGCGTAATGTTACAATTGTGTTCTGTTCTGCATGCAATACAATGTAAAATAATACACAGTACTGCAAATAATGAAATTCTCTCACATTAAATAATGTACATTCTTGCTTTCCTTTGAGCAACGCTGTGGTGTTATGATCTATATACATAGTTTAATATTGTGATTATCCTCTGTTAAATGCTTTGATCATAACACTGAGAGCATCAATTACAGAAACAATTACAAGTAAGTTTCTCAAATTGTCAGTAAATACCAAAGCCACACATATGAGGAATACTGATCATTTAAAATTATGCTAAAAATATTTTCATTAAAATTTCAGTTGTAGTACAGGAATTAAAGGGATAATTTTTCCTGAGCTCGTTGCGTCTTGTTAAAAGTTTATAATAGATTTATAACAGAATTGTTTATGTATAGATCAAATTTGCCGTTCAAATGTTTTTTAAAAATATTTTTTCAGGATTCGATATGTGGAAATGTGTTGTAGGGGACTGTGTGTCTTGTGTCTATAGGTAAGGTCACCTCCCAGGGTTTTCACTTTGACTTAGTTTTCAGCCAAGCCTGTCTCTGCATTGAGTTCACATGTTCTCTCCATGCCTACACGCCTGCACACCTACACGCCTGTGTGATTTTCCTACATTTGGTCCACTTTCCTCATTCAGGTCCCACATGTGCATTAAACCAACAACTCTAAATCCTCTGTGTTCTGAAGTAGTCTGCATTTTAACACATTAGTCTATATAATTAATTAATCTGCATTATGTACGAAATTGTTCGGGTCATACCCTGCCTTGAACCCAGTGCTGTCTGGGTTATGCTCCCCCCTCCATATGCATTAGATGAGCAATTTGTGAAAATTAATTCATTTTGGAAATTATGCAGTAATTATTAATGTATGCTGGACTGGCGCCCCACCTGTGGCGTATTCCGCTTTGCACCCACCGTTGCCTTGGTTAGGTGCCAGGATCCCTGCAGGTTTAAAATGAATAAGTGGTTTGGGGGGAAAAAATTACATCATGTAGAATTGTACTTAAATATTTATATGTCGGAAGGACGACTACATCTCTGACAAGATTAGATGAAATTATTTGATCTAAACTGTATCATTGTGTTTGTACATTCTACATCCCTAGAGTGAGGACAGAACTTGTAGCATGCTTTCTATACCAATTTTACAACTGCAAAATATGAGTAAACAGAGGACCCTCATGTGGCTGAAATGCAAAGGAATGGAATCGGATGTTTCTGCCTTTTTTAATTCGCATTGGCCAGAAGTAGGAAAATTTTGTGGGTGTGAGGAATAAATCCATACGATGCGTTTTGCTTGGATGCCCGTGTGAGAAGATTTCAAAGCTTGGAGCACAGGAAAAAGCTTGCTTCCTGTAATTACGTCAGAGCGCAACAAGATAAAGATGCTTTTTGAATGGAATGTGAAAGTTATGGGATGCGCGTGAGTGCACTAAGTCAGAGGACGGCGTGCTGCAGTGCCACCCAAAGGCGGTTCGGATTGTTTTGTGCTTCTACTCAAGCAGGCCGGCTCTGGTCAGTCGTGATCCAAGCGTGGAGCTCTGACCAGCGAAAAGGCATCCTGGCCCCTGTAATTTTCGGGCCACAGAGGGAGCCCCCCCCTCACACCACAGACCCTTGATGTGCACAAACCATCCAGCTGTGTTGGGGAATACGACAGGCAGCCTATCTCGTCTTGCAAGCAAACATGGCCTTGTCACGTCCCTGAGGCAACCGGTAAGATAGGAAATAGATTTTTTTTTCCCCTCTCGACAGCTCGTGCCAGTTCTCGTGGCCTCTTCTCCAGACGATGGAAGACAAATGGAAGCCATCTAGCGTTGATCACCGCAGCCATCATTAGTCTGCCACATCAGGCATTTCTGAACGCAGCCCAGATGTTTGCGCAGATGCAGGCATTCATCCACCTATCACTGCGAGGCTCAGTGCTTCACTGCATCTAGTTTCTACAGCTACAAATCACCGCGCCCAGTGGCCTCCAAGGACTCATTAGGAGTTTACCTCTATTTATTACATACTGCATGGTTTCTGTAGTTCAAGAGCAAGTATAATTGTTCCTGAGCTCTGTAACCCTGCTGCTTATGATAAAATCCCTATTAGCGGAAAAGGGAGGGGTGAGGGGTACAGCTACCGTTCAGAGAGCACTTATGTGATGTGACTTGATGATAATTTATTCAATAGCTGGTTTGTCCTTCATGTTCCTCATATAGGTGTAGTCGGGTTTTATATGTCTATGTATCTAAGGGGATGAGTAATAGGAAGCTACTTACTGCCAAATTGGAAGGATGTACCAGTGCTGTTTGTGTGTCTGTCTAATGTATTAGTTTAAAAAATATAGAAGAAATAAGTGGTAGATGCATACGTTTAAATAAGACACAGGTAAGTCAATGTGAGATTTATTGCAGCATGTTTAAATAAATGAATGCATAGAATGGATGTATATTTACTGAAATGAATTGATAAACAAATACACTGTCATGGGAACTTATTCAGACGCCACTGTGAGAATTAGCCCAAAAAGGCTGTTAAGTTCTGAAGCTGGAAGACAGAAGGTGTCCCATATTATCGGTTAAAAACCAGCAGGCAAGTTAATTTTGTTATTCGTAGTCTATAATAATTGATGTAATTGATGGAACCTCAGATGTGGTCGATGTGATATGGTACATTTGCAGCACTTGTAACATTTCACTTGTGTGGCCATTTTTAATGGTGGGATCAGTGACAGCACTAGTACTCTATAAGGGCAACAGACTGTCCTTACAACAATGAATATGAGATGACTAGTGTAGCTCGTTCAACTTTTTTAGTGCCCACATATTGAAAATTTCCTTATTTCCACCCATTAATGAATCATAGTTGAGAAGCACATCAGTTTCACACCTTTAGTCTGACTAACTTCACCTTGGTGGTAGCTGAATGAGGCACCGTGTAGGAGTGTGTTACAAGCCCATAGAAGGTGCTGACCTGTCTTTTCCCTCTAACAAACATACTGGATCACTTATTTACTTGGGTTGGTGTCCGACTCTTCTGGGACACATGGTGTCTGTCTTTGCCAAGTTGCACAGATGGGAGTGCACGGTCCGTTCTCTGTCCCTCAGGTTTTGCAGGTGCAAGGGATGCTTATCGCATGACCGGCAAAAGACTATATCATTGAGGTAACCACCTGTGAACTCTTCTCTTCCTTGCCCAATTCAGTCCATCAGTGTGTGGAAATTCGACGGCGCACCATGAAAGCTAAAAAGCATGACATTCTGCAGTAAAGTTTGTCTGTTGTTGTTCCCTTTGCCATTTGGCTGCCTGGAAAATTGTCTCAGCATCTCTCAGCATCTAAGCACAACATGCCACACCCTTTGCTTGATTGTTGTCACTCATGCACTTTAGGCTCATTCACATTTTGTACTGTTATTCAATGCGTGTAAAATTAGAACAAACTGAGGCTTAAGCACGTAGCGTTTTTGCACGTTTATACCAGAATGACAGACTAATTTCTTATTTGTAGAACACCATTTATGTAATCTAGAAGGGAAATGTGGCTCTAGTGTAATACTCAAACACAGGGCCGTACTTGTGTAAAAACAAAAACAACATGGGGCGTATTATTGAAATACTGTATATTTTCAGTTAGCTCCAGCAAGGTGCATGTATTTACGACTCTATGAAACTTAATATTGCTTGAATCGCTTTAATTTACTTTAATTTACTTAATAATTGCTTTAATTTGCATCGCACTGATAAAATGACTGAGAAATGGGTCTCAAATTAATCCTAACATTTTTTTTTACAGTTCAGGTTGGTGTTTTCCCTGAATTCCAGAAGTAAATGACAGTATTAAATAAGGCCGACACAAACTTTGTTAGGACCAAAAACTGCTAGCCGGTAAAATAATCTGAGATACTGTTTTGGTAACGATTATATTAAGGGTTACTGTTCAAAGAAGCTGAGTGCTAAAATATATAACTAAAAAATTTAATTCAGTCCAACAGTCTTCTAGCAGATAAGCAGAGAACAAACTGTCAGAATATGCAAATGAGCATTGATGTGACAGTGTTCATTTAACTTAACAAGCATTTACCAACTATATATATAAGCGCTTTGAGGCATGCTGTTGCGAAAGGCGCTATATAAAAATAAATTGAATTGAATTGAATTGAATATATATATATATATATATATGTATACTGTATATAAGTAAGGTGAAAATCAATGTCTGGGCTACATTTTGTTGTACTATATATAAAATCAGCATTTTAACTTTAAATAAACTAGATCCCTTAAAGTTTTGAAATCAATTAATATCACATTGCACTGTACTCTATGCACATACTAATGAGGGCAGTTTTGCATTATGCAGACATGACTAATAATTAACATATCCCGATACTTAAGTGCCCAAATGTTGTTTTTGTAATGACCTAGAAAAATTTCCTAGCAAACAAACATGGATGAATGTGCAATTTATGCATTAAAATATACATATTCAAAGGAAAAAATTTATATGTATAGAAACACAAAATACTTAAAACCATTGAATGTTTTAGCCCTGTATATGTGCTCTAAATTTATTATAAACCCTAAAACAATGTAATTTTTGTGATGTTTAATTACAAAACTCATCTCGACTACAAACATGTTTACGAATGTGACAAACTCATTTGACATGTATTTACTGATCATAAAATTTCCATATTATATAAACACGTTACAGTCCTCAGTAAGCCAAAGTGCATCATTTCATTATTTTTTTTTTTATGCAGCCACCTAATATCTTCACTGAGCTACAAGAGTCACTTCTGAAAACCATTCGGTTAAATAGGCAGTTAGGTGAATTATATTGTCAGTGGGTTTATAAGCATTTTTCAGCAAAAGTGAATCCTTGAATTGACAAGCAATAATCTTTGCATTGTTCATCTGAAATGCTCAGGTTGAGTACAATATGTACAAATACTTGACAATTAAGTAGTATTTAAAATCAAGTGCTACAGTGACTGTTACTGTTCTCAGCATTCTGTTATTACAGTTTCCTCAGCTCTGGTGCTGTTATACGAGAATAGTATTATAATTAGGTCTGTCTGTTTCGGGTTAGGTGGTGTTTTTTTCTGAGTCGTTGGTTGCTGGTTATATTTAAAATTTATACTCAGATAAAAGTGTAGCATTTGGCAGTTTTGAGCTCTGTAAGTGATTTGCATGTGCATTGTTTGTTAATTTATTTTTATATGTGCTTATTTACACGTTGTTCTATTGTGTTAAAAAATTGCACATGCTCTGACAGGCGTCGAATGCATCTTTAATATTAAATGACAACTTAAAACTTTTGCGGACAGCTTCCCAATACAGATATCACAGATGGCCTTGTGTGTTTTTTTTTTTTTGTAATTTGTTTTATTTGTAATTTCCTAATTACAAACCCCATTCTCAAAGGCAAGATGGACAACACAGGCAAGCACAGTATCAGTCCCTTTGGCAATAACAGATTATGATTTCATAATCAAAACAATGCAACAAATTTATCACTGATCTATTGAAATGCAGGTGAGACAGAAAAGGTAAGATGCCTTCAAATGTAAGCCAAGTATTCATGTCTGTTTGATTTGATTTCAAGAAAACTATTTGAGAAAGCCACTTAACTGTTACACACCAGTGATAACATTTCAAAAATCATTAAGTGTGAATTTGCACAGGAATTACATTTACTGTATATGCATATATACAGTAAACGTGCACTGGCCTATAACCAGTTTTTTCATAGTTTGTTTTTAAACTGTATACATTAACATAAACAATTTTATTACATGTGTAAAGTTATATATTTCATAAAATGCTACCAGTTATGAAATACATTAAAACAGAGCACCAGTCTTGTTTTCTTTCCACTTGCAGCAGTCAGTACTATGGATAATCTCAGGATTTACCTAGTAAGTGTCAGTAAGAATTCAAATGGACAGATTTACATATTGTGGTCTGTGTAAGATAAAGGTAGACACAGAAGGCTGACCATAAAGCATTTCTGCTTTCTGATAAAACCCAGGAGCCGCATTTCAGAAAAATATCAAATATCAACAAATATCATTGTTTCATAGTACTGAATTTGCAGAACCATGCACTGCAGACAAAAATAGTCATCATTATCATTGTAATTTTTTTATACATTTATATGTTTCATGTATTTATTATCTTAGGTGTAGATCAACTTTAGGCCTTTTTAACTTTCTCTTTCAGGATTCTAAACCGTAAAAAAAAAAATTAAGGCCGATCTACTATTTTCAGTTTCCAGCCATTGCAAATAATTTATGTAGACTAGCATGAAAACTGCAGCATATTTGGTGGCCAGGAGGGCTGTATAAGCTCTATTTCTATATGTTTTCCTTTCAGTTGATAATTATTGTAAATACTTAAGTACATTAAGTATAGAGATAAGAGTTAGCAAACACGTGCATAATTGTAGTTAGATGGGCTCTGAAGACTGAGGTTTATGAACTACATGTATTATACACTGTGTGTGTGCCATTTCCCTCTGGCTCACACACCTTGTATTTACTGGAGGCTCAGCCTTGTGTCACAATGTCGATTATGAGGTCTCATCTGGACATTGCCTCTGTGTGCAGTTTGCATGTTGTATTACTGCTTCTGTGGGTTCACACTGATAGTTTTTTTCTCCCTGATGTCCAAAGATATGTAAATAATGAAATTGTTTGAGAAATTTCATTAGCTCTTTGTGTGTGTGTAAAACCTTAACTTGTGCCCTCTAAGAGAGCTTCCAAGTCACCTATAACCCAGTCCATGATAAATAGTTGAGAAAAGAGTGAAAGATACCTTATAGATTTTCTGCACAGTAAGTGAAAGCAATTACTCACTTTGCAGTACTGCCTTATCCAATTTAGGGTCACAGGAAGCCTGGAGCTCATCCCAGGAAGCACAGGGCAGGGGACACCCTGGGCAGGGTGCCAATCCACTACAGGGCACACACACACGCACAGGCAATTTGCAAACACCAATCAACCTAACCCACATGTCTTTAGATGATGAGAGGAAACTGGAGAATCCAGAGAAAACCCACCAAACACAGGAAGAACATGCAAACTCCACGCACTCAACCCCAAGGCAGGAATCAAACCCTACGCCCAGAGGTGTGAGGCAACAGTGCTAACCACCACGCCACAGTGAAAGTAAATAAACTAATTTATTTATTGTAAAGACTTGTTTGAATTCTGGACAAAATTAAGATCTTGTTGGTCTTTTCGCCAGGATAATTTGCAGTGTAGTGTCACTTTTACAGCTTTTGGGGCTGGTGATTTTTTTTTTTTTGTAACACAGGCAAGCAAGGCTAAAAATAGTTTGGCCCCACCTTGGCCAGGAAGCCTCAGTGTGATAAAGTAACATAATCTGCACTGAAATATACAGTCATGTCCACACCGTAACAGATGAGTGAACGACGGAGGAGAGTCAAGGCCACAGAATTTAGGACGGACGGATGGGGGCTGTTGAATGAGACTGGCACGGTGCCATGCTTACGCACATGAGGTCAGCACAGAAGGAGATCTCTTTAAGGAGATGATGTGTTTAAGTAGGTCATGGCTGCCGGGGGGGCTCACTGGGCTCAAAGCAGACAGCAGCTCTCTGGGTGGAAAGGTCAGTCGCTTTAAATTAGAAATCATCACATTAATGATATAAACCTCATGCTTTGCGCTTTCCCCTGATGACAACATTCTCCCCAACTAGCTGACATTAAAGAAATATCCTCATATTAAACTCACGTTCCATTTTCACTGTACCGTTCATTTTATTGAGATTTACTGTGCGTTCAACCAGCAAATGACACCGTCCCTCAAATCTTCCTACTTTTGTTACGCCGTTTTTTTATGTTTCTTTGTTACGTTTGTCATCCTGGATTAAAAAATCACATTATCTTTTTGTGTATCATAATCATTATGGTCATAAGAACAATAAAATGTTTATATGCTGACAACATATACAAGCTGGCTGCATTGATCTGTCATTACACATGTTGATCCTACATGCAAATGAACACTTCCCTTATTATCATCACCTTAGAAATAAACAAGCACCATTAAAAATGAAGGAAAACAAGTTTTTGTTACATTGTCTAATGTGTTTTGAATGAATTATTGTACCACAGTTTTTGGCAGGCGCGTTCTTGGTTGGGTATCTCACATAGCTAACATAAGCCTCTTAATATTCCTTTTAATATGTAAAGCAAATATTTAAATAGAATTATTTTTGTACTGTTTTGTTATCACATTTATGGTTTAGCAAATGCATGAATAGAGCAAATACACTCAGTGTACATCTCTTAAATGATTGAAAGTTTTCAAATGTATTATAGTTGTACATACATTAATACTGAGTATCATCACAAAATTCTGCATTCGGGAAACGGAAGAAAATGGGTGCATTAGATGTGTGTAACCTCCTTGTTGAGCCCCAACACGCTAAATAATTGACAAAGTCGAAAAGCTAACATATACTGTAAATAATGCATTGAAAACGGAAATTATAATTAGGCATTACATAACTAAGTAAACATGGCTGTTGTTGAATTCCAGTTTCAGATAACACATGAAAACACAATTTTCTGAGAACTGACTGAACTCCGAGCTTAATGTTCATGTGGTATTTAATATTGCAGTTACAATGAGGCTCTCATGTTTTCCCATGGTAAATGGCGCATTATAACATGCGTAACATGGCAATGTTTAATCACAGTGAATATGTGACCAAGCCCATGCACTTTGGGAAAAATATGAGCAAAATTGCATTACACAACACAATTTTACAGTGGTGTTGTGTGGACACGGCATCAGTGGGCGGAGACAGAACACACATTTTGCCTGATCATGAACTGGGCCTGAGATGTAATTACACAGAGATCTGTTATTGGGAAAACATTAATAAAGTGGTCAAAACTACAAATAATATGTATGGAACTAATTACAGTGGTTTACATAATGTTTACACCTACTGCGGGAGTGTGAATTATTTCTGTCTGTGTTAGTAACATCAACATCCAATGCCCATCTTCTGCTGTTTATGTAGGTTCAGAGCTTAGACCTGTACAGAAGAGAGAGTTCACCCAGAACTGAACACTAATGTACACCAGATACTTACACTACCCCCACCACACACACTAAGGCAAATTAATAGTCAACACTCCATTTAGAGTGACCTGAGATTCAAACCCACAACCTGAAGGTATAAGGCACCAGCAGTACCTGTTGAGTCACTATGCTGTCTTAAAGTTTTAAATAAGGATGAATTATTATGTATTGGAACAGTATGGGTTGGAGTCCTGTACGTGCCTTGAACCCGAGAGACAGGCCTGGAATAGGCTCCTGGCCACCTTCATCCCTGCAAACAACAAGGAATTGAGCAGAGGTCCTTTAAATTTGAAAGCTGCTATATTGGGGTCCGTTAAATGGAGGGTTTACTTTTTCTAATTAAAAATATAACAAACTTCCATTAATTTAAATAAGTTTCCTTACTTCTAAATAATGGACAGAGCCAACGCAAACAGACACAGGTCACACTAATGCCACCCGCACAGTTTTTTACTTTTTTTTTCTTGCTTCAAAATCAGCTCAGTAAAAGCAATTTCACATTTTACTTCACATAAACAAGAGACACATTAAATTGTTAATGGCTAAACATTTTGGAACATCTGTGTTACTATCACACATTCAGCTTGAAAATTTGTGAAACGTTAGGTAATGCGTTTACATGTCAATATCACTAACAATTAGAATTAGAAAATTTAAAATGTAATGCATAAAGACTGTTTAGAAATACATTTTTTTTTCTAATCTAACCTGAGGTAGGTGGTGGGAGATTATGGGATGGTCAGGGGTGAACAACAAGACACACTGGAGAACAAGGTTTAAATTTTCCTTATAAACAGTTTTGCTCATAAGTGTACAACAACCTAACAGAAGTTGTAAAATTTCACCATTCTGAGAAAACACAGCCTATTGCACAATACACACTCCATTTAGTAATAGTATACAAATGGAGCAATTTGTCTTCAACATCTTATATTAATCACAATGATAACAAAAATTACCCAAATTACCTGCTTCATATTTGTGCCAGGAGTGTGTAAACTCCTCTTGTCAAGCAATAATGAAAACAGAATTACTGATATAATACGTAATAATAGACAGTGTTATATATTGTGCATATATCATTACCCTAAGGCCCCTGTTTCTTTTGCGCACAGAAGCAGATGAATGCAGAAGGCGTACAAAGATCACATAATATAGTATTTTCAGTGAGTTAGCACTGGGTAAAAAAAAAAAAAAAAAAAGTGATTTTATAATTGCCATCATTGCTTGAGTTATTAATGTCCTTGTGAGGATGAAGACCACTTTAGGAGAATAAGATGCATTTTAACTCCTTGAAGTTGTATAGAGTTCATATTTTTAAAAATCTAAATCATATGTGATATGCTGTGCCCTGTGGTGGGTTGGCGCCCTGCCCTGGGTGTCCCCTGCCCTGCGCCCTATGTGCTCTGGGATGGGCTCC
>JABJVR010045776.1:0-30323 GCA_025773905.1 Chitala chitala
GAATCTTTGTAGACGTGTAGGAGAGTATCACTCTACAGGATGCATCACTGTTCAGCTGAGCTGGTGTTATGAGCTGAGAGTAGGACAGCGTGACTCTGGATGGTGTAACACACTGTTCAGCTGAGCTGGTGTTATGAGATGACAGTAGGACACCGTGACTCTGGATGGTGTAACACACTGTTCAGGTGAGCTGGTGTTATGAGATGACAGTAGGACAGCGTGACTCCGGATGGTGTAACACACTGGTCAGCTGAGCTGGTGTTATGAGATGACAGCGTGACTCTGGGTGGTGTAACACACTGTTCAGCTGAGCTGGCATGTGATATGCGAACATAATGAACAAGGCAGATGTGTAAAACAGACCTGAGGAGGGGCAGTGTGGACCTGGCAGTTAGCTCACTTCTACTGATTCAGATCTATAGACGCATCTCATCAAGATTTATCAACAAACTGTCCAGTTAATTATAAAACAAAACGACAAAATATTAGCAAATGGTATCTGCCATTATTGCTTCTATGACTTCACAGAAGTGTGAGTAAATAAAAACAAAATGACGACAACCTGAAACAGCCAACACAAGTGAAGGCAGGGTTATGACCTACTTGAAGGACCACATTCTGTCCTCACAATTCCTCCTTTTTGTATTGCCACACTTAAAAAAAAATCTACTCTGAATATCACATAGTTTCCATGGAACACAGTAACATTTATGTAGGAATCACTGAGACACATTTTTAAAATAGTAAAATATGTGCGAGGTAGATAAGATCCGCGAGGTGAGCTGACATGCCAGGCCTCCGTCCATCAGCAGCCAATCAGCACCGTGGGCCCTGTTAAGCCTGACTCACTTTTCTTTTTCTTTGCCACACTGCGTTTGATGGCATAGGCCTTGGGCCAGCAGTACCTGTTTGTTCACAGGGTTACTGCACAAACCACTCTTCTTCGTTCTTGTCCATAAGTAAACCCGCACACTGACATACTCATGAACAAATAGAGGAGGACAGTCCCGCACCTTTAGTTGTCCACCACCTCCCCACCTCGTCAGTCACAAATCGCCATGCTGGCAGCTGCTAATTAAGACCAACAAAGCTCTTTCAGTCCTCTCTTCCCCTTTCACACTCTGAGGGAAACGCACAGAGGCGCCTTTCGTACAGCACAAACGCGCCTGGACGCAGCGTGAGGATCGGCTCCCCCTGTCTTCACGATTCAGGCTTAGTGCCCGCATCTCCGCTGGGGACTCCTCGTTCACTCGTGCTACCTGCCGTGCACATTGTTGAGGCGACTGGGCAGGGTCCGCCTGGCATCCATCTCCTCCAGCGCCGTCTCCAGCTGTTGGATCAGGACTCGCTTTTTAAACCTGGCAAAAAAAGCAGAACACAACAGCTCTTTACCATCCCAGTTTCCTTTACAAAAAAAAAAAAGTCACTGTCTACCACTGTGTTTTAAAAGCAGATTTCAATTTTCATATTAACAAATACAAATTTTAGTAGGATCACTGAGAAAAAACAAGCTTGCTCTTCCTTAGTAGTGCTGGTAATTGCTACAAAAATTGACAAGGATGAGCTGTTACCTGGCAGCCTCTTTGATGGCATGCTGGATGAAGAACTTCTGAACCTCCACGGGACCTTTCACCTCTTCAAGCAGCTGGAATATGGTGTGGTAGTCTGGGTACAACAAAGCAGTGCACTCCTTTCAAACCCCTGGGTTTGCAACAATCTTAAAGCTTGGAAAACCAAAAACCTGAACACTTTTACAGGCTTATCATTCTGTGAAGGCCCTCCTGAAGATCCAAAGCAATCTAGAACCAACCTATTAACCCTGAGGTGAAATTAGGTACTCACTACGGCCAGGCTTTCGGACTTCTTTGGTGACCCTTGTGCGCAGTTCTGCGTTGCTGCCCTCCAGTGGCGGAATGGTGACCACAGCGGGTTTTACAGCCAGGTCCAAATCCTCTTTTGTCCTTTCAACAGCCTCCAACATGTCAGGGGGGCTAAGTTTTTTGCCATGCTCAGAGTCTTCAGCTGATACCTCATCCAAGCCGTCTTCTCTGAAGCCACCATCAAGTCCCGCCCCATGGCTGTCAGCCATTCCAACCCCATGTCCTGCATCATTGGCTCCGGTTCCTTCCAGGTCCCCAGACCAGCCCCCACCTGGCTCCACAAGCTTCACACCACCATTGCTCTCCATGCCCAACACCACTGTGTCCTCAGATCCTGTGGAAGGAGACCATTTTACACAAGCTTACAAAATTGTGTTATTCAAAAGAGATAAGAAACTAACGGGTTTCCCAGTGAAGAGGAGAGAAGCACTGAGGTAAATTTAAAATAATTCAAGTGAATATCGGACAATACTGAGGTATCATCTTTTTAAAGTCTCATTATATTAAGAAGATTATGCAGTAATCTATGTATAGATCTAAAATCAGAAAATGTCATAAAACAGCTGATTTTCAAACAGGTGTACTGTGCTCTTATTGATACAGGGTTCACTAGCCAGCATTAGCCTGCAGTACGGCTTTCAGCGAAGTGTCCCAATGACATCCACTTCTCAGAGTGTGCCAGTGTTGGCCTTGTATTATGGACACATTTCATTTTCAGTAAGCACAGGCCATTTCAGGTAGGAGGCATGCGTGTGTATGTACGCTCTCAGGCTTTTCATAGTCCATCAATGGATATGCCAACCAAACACATCTGCATCCATAAAAAATGTGTTTCTACTGAAAAACGTAGATCTCAGTTCCAAAAATTGCTATTTGTTTTGACGAAGGCAGAACGTGGAGGAAAGGTGGTTATCATCAACACCGCCTGCGAAAACGCCAAAATGATCTGTTCCTATTATCAACGGTGATCTTTTCAACGAGAAGCCAGATTACAGATGCATTATTATCTGTAATTAATTTAACCCATTAAAAAGGAAAATTTTACAACCCACATGAAATAATTACACATTTACGTATTTTGTGTGAATAAAATAATTTTTGCGCTGTCAAAAAGCTATGCTGATATGATGCAAAAAACTGGACCAGGGTTAATCATGTAACATTCACTGCCACCTGGATTAGTTAAATACTCAGACGGTGCTGTAGTAACCAGTCCCTAGTGTACGGTAACACCCCACACTGGTACCTGCTGCTTCAGATGCCCCACCTTTGTGCAATGCCAAGGGCTTCACAAGGTTGTTGTTGACCAGGCTGTCCAGAGGGCCCTTTCCCACCATGTGGTTTGTGACGGCGGGCGGCGTTGGTGATCGCCGCAACAGGGGTGACATGCTTCGCCTCCTTTTCGGTGCCGTCCCCATGTTGGGGTCACCCATGCCCCCCCTCTTCTTATTCTGGGGGCCTGTGACAAACTCATCTGCCTCATCGATCATCATCCCCTGTGTGAACAGGCAAACATCCATATAAAGCAAAGCCTTGAGGCACCTGTGACACTCACACAGACATTCAGCTGGAGTTTGCTAGACAGTTAACATCCACCCATTACCCTTTATCCAGGGTCACAGGTGGCCTGGTGCTTGTCCCTTGAGTACAAGGTAGGGTACACCCCATTGCAGGGCATGTATGCTGACTGCAACATGCTCTCCTGCAAACCCAGAACAATCCCATGCATGCAATGGGAAAACATACACACACTGCACATGCATACTCTGGCCAAGAGGCAGAATCAAACCAATGATCCTAGAGGTGTGAGACAACAGTGCAGCCTACTCAACCAAAACAGTTACACTGACAAGAGTCACCTAAAATGTCCTACAGATTAATGCATTGTAGGATCCTATTGTATTTATCTGGTAAAAAGTAACAACAGCTCTGCCCCTTGAGGTACTTGTGAAGAGGCTGGCACACACAAAATGTACACCAGTTTAATGGGGTTGCAGGGCACCTTCTTGTCTTGCTTGAAAGGGTTCCCGAAGGTGTGTAGCCTCTTGGGCTGGTCAGGATCAATCTCCCGCAGTGGAGATGGCATCAACTTCAGGTATTCCTGGTAGTTCCCCATCTGAGCAACCGGGATGCTGTGCAAATAGTCTGTGGGTCGTTGCAAAAACCCATCAAACAGGTCACACTGCACAAACCCAGGAACGCTTACAGTACTTGCCCTATGACTTCAGTTGTTGACCTACACTGTAGCATGGTACATGGGATGAAAAGATCAAAAGATCACAGCCCAAATCCAGGGCCATTTATTGTACGCTCCTAGTGAACATAAGAGCTGACCTTCACTGCCATAGTAGCTGAGGTGGAGGTGTGGGACATACATAGGAGCCAGAGGCAGGACTAAGTGAACCATATCACTCAAAGGGCAGACAACAGGTGCACGCCACATACCTTCATCCTGCCCTCGAATGAGCTTCTTTGTCACACACAGCAAGTTAGTGCGCATACGCGTCAGCTGGTCTAGAAGGTTCCGCCGTGAAATGTCAAAAGCGTTACGGTAGGCCTGCGGCTTCAGGTCCTGGAGAAGAAAAAGGCAGGCAGAGGACATCAAGAATGAGAATCTCCTGAAATACCTCCTAACAATCCATGGAGGACTGCCTCTGACTGCGTGGAAACTTCGCTGTGTTCTGTCCTCAAGAAAAAAACATTGATTAACACGTGTAAAAACATTAATCCTGATTAGTTACTTCCGTCCATTCAAATTGTGTTGTTGATTCCACTTTGGAAAAAAAAAAACTGGCAGCATGATGGATAAGAAGATACACTTGAAAACACTATTCCCAGAAAGTGCTGCGCTGTAGTACACTGGAAAAGAGTACTTAACCTTCCCAACCTTAGCTGTTCCACTGAAGAAGCAGCTGTATAAATTTCCTCAAAAGAAAAGCATCAGCGAAGCAAAAAACACTATCAATAACAGACAGGAAAAGAAAAGGACAAAGATTTGCATTTGTTTTTATTAACTCCTGTGAAAATACTCCCACTAACCGTGTTGAGCAGTGCGATCTGGAAGCCGGCAAACTCCTTGGCGCTGACGTCAGGCAGAGGGGTTTCCGCGGTGATGCCCTGCAGAAGGCGCTTGAAGTCACAGCAGTGGGCCAGGGACAGGGTACTCGAGTGGCTCCTCAACTTGACGCCCGTCTCCTGCGGGGGCCGTTTGCCCACCGACACGATCAGACGGTCGGACTCAATCTTGGCCTGGAGGACGCGCGTCCGCAGAAAAAGAACAGCGTGCGTGGTGAGAGCTGCAGGTGCGGGCACGGGTGGCGTGCTTCGTGACGAGGACACAGGAGACTTACCTGCTGACTCAGCTTTTTCAGGTAGGAGATGACGCTGTAGCTCAATCCACAGTCTATGTTATCGGAGATCAGGTTCGGAGCCCCCATCATCCTAAGTGCTTTTTTCAATGGCTGCATTGAACAGCACACAGGGACGGGGTGAGTCACAGAACACTTGTGTGCAAGGATTCTCCATCACAACCTGAATTTGCCTCTACAGTCACCCCTCCACTTTAACAAACCTGATAATGTGGTTTTGGCTATTTGTGAGTTGGCCGAGAACAATTAAATGGGAATATAATTTGGAGCCTGCTGAAAGATCAAAGAAACTTGCAGATGACACGTGAACCAAAAATTCATAAACAATTCTGAAAATTATTTGTATAGTATTAAATCATAATACATAAATATTAGTATTGTTTACCATGTTAGTGCAAATGCATACTATGACTATAATATTAAAAGCATCGTTGTCTCGGTAACAAGCCTCACTCGCATTTCCTCACAGTAGCTTTTAAACATAAATTTTGCATTTTTAATAACGGGCCCAAAAAATAGTGTTCCCAGTGCTTCTGAAGGTGTTCCTAAGAGGAAGAAGACTGTGATAACACCAACACAAAAGCCGGAAGTGATGCACCTTACAGTGAAAAGTGTGCAAAGGCGGTTGTGTTGTCTGTTTAGAAATTGGCTTTTATATTTACAGGCTGTTTCAAAATGATTCATCGAATTTCAAATGAACTTATTGCCTTGATGTTGTTCGCAACACTAAAGTTAGTCGTACATGTGAGTAACGATCTTTAAGAGCCTTTGTTTAAACTAATGTGTAGATAGTCAAGTTCATTTAAAGCATATTTAAGAACAGGTGTTGACCAAAGTGCTGTACAGCATTAAAACAAGAAACATGCAAATATAACAGGAAATTCACAAGACACAGAGCAAATTAAAACAAGTATATAAATAAAAAAGTTAAATAAGGTAGAAATAAAATGTAAAATAAAGTGAAATGAGATAAAATGACTCAACTAGAAGTGAAAGCCAGTTTGAAAAAAATGAGTTTTGAAACAGGACTTAAAAATTTCTTATGTAGAAGCAGCTCTGATATGCGAGGGTAAGCTGCTCCAGAGCTCTGGTGAAAAACCACAAAAGCACCTTTTAGCTTCAGCCTCGACCTGGGAGCAGATAGGAGCACTCTGTTTCTGTAAACTTCACACATATCATACAGACATTTTGAAACCTGATGAATCATTTTAAAACACGCTGTATTTTATATTTTATATTCAGGTTA
This sequence comes from Chitala chitala, assembly GCA_025773905.1. Taxonomy (NCBI): domain Eukaryota; kingdom Metazoa; phylum Chordata; class Actinopteri; order Osteoglossiformes; family Notopteridae; genus Chitala; species Chitala chitala. The sequence continues at coordinate 6,495 of JABJVR010045776.1, forward strand.
GCAGACTGTTATGGGTTGAGGGAGGCAAGAATTATTAGCAAATTTTCTTCTGCCCCTAACCTTCGCAAATGTAAAAGGACGACTGTACTCCTTACACACAGCACTACCCACAACACACTTGCGTGTAAACAAAGCGAACCCAAAAGATTCTTACAAGTAAAGTCAAACAGCTATTATTTCCCCCCAATGTCTGCATCTGTAACACGTTTTCTCTTAGTTGTTTTAATATTAATCTTTTTAACCATGTCTAATTTTAATTACTTGCCTCAACAAAGCACTTAACTCTGACAAGCTTTTAATACTAGGAATGAATTCAGTACTTCAGAGCTGGATGCCAACGCCTTTATAAATGACAGAAATGTCAACAACCGAAGCACTTCCTGCTTGCCAAACGTAATGTTAATAGACTTACTTCCCACCACTGCACACCTCTCTGGAGAAATAATAATATCCCAAAAATCAGACATTCACTCCGTACGGCAGACTTGGCAAAGACGATGTTGTTACGATGGCCTTACTGATAAAAACAGTCATCTTAAGTCGTGACCCTCTGCTTATAATGAAAAAGCACAGTGAATCTGCCACATGTCCAACTATGGACTGTATGTGTGTGTAACATATCGCCACACCAGATCCCGCTCAGTTTGTGCTAACTAGAGTGTGTGTGTGTGTTCTCAGGCTGCTCAGGTGCGATGCTCACTGACCAGGAGGAAGTAGGGAGGCATAGTCTTCAGGTACATGTCAAAGGCCTGCCGCCACTTCAGGTTGGGCTTCAGTTTGTGTACCTTAAACAGGTCATCTGTGGAGTTGGGGGACAGGGGGGGGCAGGTCAGGTTAGGGAAGGAACCAAGGGCACAGGCCTTGCACCTCTGCTAACCAGAATTCCTGCCAGACACCGTAACACACAAACCATACTCACCACTACATGCATGTAGACTTATGCAGAATTACATATGAAGTCCTTCAGCCCGCGTTACTTTAAAACTGCTGCTAATTGTCTACTTAAGCGACAGGCCTTTGAGCAAAAATACTCCAATTCCACCAGCCGCTAAGGAACTGGTATCAAACTATTTTTTATTTCACTCTTAACTGACACACAACTCCAAGCTAGAGAAAATACAGTGGAAAAAATAGATTCGAATGTCTGTTTTCTATGGCAAGTGATTAATGTGGGAACTTTCTGGAATCAAAAGCAGATTCTAGTGGTATTAATAAATTTAATTAATTATACTTTGGGGATTACAGCTATGGAAAAAAACCACCACTAACTGTTCAGAGCTCCTCGACAAGTTTTAAAGAAACTCTTGAGAAGAAGGTCTGCAGCTAGAGCCAAACTGGGACAGCAGGCGCACCTAAGAGCGGCAGGAGGACAGGGTAGTTGTAAGGCATGACGAAGAGGTTGACGCAGGTCAGCGTGGTGCTCGCTTTCAGGTAGCCAAAGGGCTGGCCCAGGTCACTGTGCTTCCCGCTGCTGGACACAAACACCTGGAGGAGGTGGGAGCGGTCTTAGTGCTGAGGAAATACAACCGGGCAGTTGATATAAAGGACCCGTGCCTGCGGACAACCAGGAACACACCCACAGCCTGCAGATCATGTCACTTACAGCCAGCTCTCTGACAGAATCATGCCCATTATGGATCACTGCACTCACACCATGTATTAACAAAAACGATCTGTGTACGCGCGGATAACAGGGACGAGACGTACTGCTCCAGCCGGCCATTTCCCTTCACGAGACGAGGTAAAAAAATGGGCACAGGTGAGCTGGACAGATTTAACTGCTTACACCTTTTTCTTAGGCCTGGCATGAAACACGTGACGGCAGGTGGCGGAGAGGATAATTAGGGAGCAGGGTGTCCTACCTGCCAGCACATATGTGGGGACTTCCTCTCCAGGATGTACTGGGTGAGCGGGGAAGGCTCCAGCTCATACTTGTCGAAGGGCAGCTTGTCGATGACCATGGGCTCACAGTCCACACAAGAGAAGCGCACCACAGGGTGGGCTGTCCTGGGCGGCTGGCGGGGGACAGGCGGGTAAGACGGGGAGGAAAAGTCAGAGCCTCCTCCAATGAGAAGTATTAACATACACCTTTCACACCATTTATATACACCTTTACAACTATTTCCATCAAGTCAGCTCTAAACAGTCCCAAGGTTTCTAAGCACAAATAAAAACGTTTATTAGAAGCATTTGAACTCCTAACAAAAACGCTAATTTCTAATCAAAAACATTCAAAACCACAGCAATACCCATAAATGGGCATAGGGTGAAACAGCAAAATGAAACATTTAGTACAGTATGTACAGTATATACTGTATACAGTATATGTAAATATATATATATAGTACATACACATACTGTACTGTGTATATACACTATACATAAGGTAATGCAGAAAGACAAATACCTTTTTTTTTTTTTTTTTTTTTTTTACTTTGACAAAAAAAATAAAAAACAATTACACAGCATGCCAACACAGCTATGGTGCTGCCCAGGACCAGCTGGCTTCTAAAAGCCTGTGTGCATTACAACATTAGACAGAAATGCTAAAACCTATTCATTGGCTGCAAATCTCTGACAGAGATTCACAGGAAAAAATGAGCAAACCAAGCTTTCCCTCCACGACTGCCCTGTAAACTGGAGTAACACAGAAAATAAACACACTTAGAAAAACGCTATGTCATTTGTATGACTGGAATGTCCTGAGAAAAACAGAAGGTGGCATTGCTGTATTTGCCTTCAGCCATCTGAGAGGTAACTCCAGGAAGGCCAAATCTCCTCACACCTACTTGGTCTCGCCAGTGTGACAGTTAGGTCCATCACTCACAGCAATAAGTGCCTTTTTCAGTGAAATGAATGCCATTCCTCATCAGGACAAGCACCGAGTCTTCAACAGCCAAACAAAATATCTGTCGGAACTCCTCAGCACGCACCAAAGTAGGGGAGTTTGGGTCGGGCCAGAAGGATTCTGGGATGGGCCAGTGGCCCACTGGTACGCCTGTCTTGGGGTTGGGCCTCACGTAGATGAGCTTGTGACAGCTGTACCACGGCTGCGGCCCGGCAGAAGGAGCGGAACGAGCCGGGTCCGTCAGACCGTCTGGACAAGAAAGAACACAAACACACGAAACAAGAGTTTGATCAGCAAAAACATGGCACTGCACCTTTCAGACATTTTTCAGGTCTGACACCTCTCACAACACAGATTCCACATAGGTTTGTATTTAAACAAGTAACAATTACCAGCAACAACATGCAAATTGGAACAAGACATAACTCTGTAAAACAGAGACAATGAAGTGTTAAACAGCTTGGTCATGGATAAAATATATTAACTTTATCAGGGCAACTGAACACATCATCAAACCATACCGTCGCTGAGCAGGGGGGGATCAGGTCCGCTCTTTTCAAAGTGTATTACGACACCACTCAGAACCTTCTGGACCAGGGATTCGAGGCACTGGTTCAGCATGCGCTGGGTGCGCACACAGTAGGACCGGCCTAACAGGAAAAACAAAGGGAGCAGACTGAGCAGGAGCTGGGAATGAAGCAGAGCCAGGAGAACAGTCAGGGCGTTCACACAGCGGGACACACAAATGGATTTCCGCAGTGGGTCCACTTTAGCATTTTCAGCTGTGTTAGGCGTTCATTTTAAATTCCCATAAACGTTGCATGACCACTGGATCCCAGTAGAAAAAGGCATATTTTTTTTAAATTATCCTTAAACATTCTGGTACAAGAATCATTTCAATAAAAATTACAATTATGGCAGAAGCAAGACATTTCCCTGACTTATGTGGTACAATGTGTACTTCAGGAACAAAAAGTATGTCTGAAACAACTTGTGCTAATACACAGTCATTGAAGATGTGTCTTCAGGAAAACAAGAAAGAACAAGTCAATGAGTCGCACATTCACAGATGTACTAATGCAAATCTCAGACTGTGGTAGTCAAGCCAGTGCCTATATAAAAAGTAATTTTGTTAATTTTGGTTTGGTGTAACATGTCACAAGATACACACCCTGTAAAAAAGAATAAACAAGTCTTTGTCAGTGCACAGTAATCCCTCCAGCCTCCTACCTCAAAATGCCACACAAATTCAAAAAGCAACGTAACGACGTCTCTCTCAAATAAAAAAGGTGCGTTCTGAAGAAAGCTGGCTGTGATTGTGACAACAAACCCTTCGGCTGCTCTAGAAAGACTTGACAAAGACAACCATTTCAGGTTAACTATACTGTTTGTTTGTTGCGAGTTGTCAACACAACTTGGTAATGAGTGAAGTGGTGAACTGCAATCACTACATCAGATTTCACTTCACGCACATGGGCCGATCTTTAGCGTCTGCCCATGAGAACACAACAGGTGGGTAAACGCAGACACGTATGCAGCCGAGACACAGCCCACACCGACCCTCTGCTCTTCACCGTACCTCCCGTGACCTCGCACATCTGAGTAATGGCTGACTCGTCGCTGGGCACACTGCCCAGCTGTTCGCTGTCGGGCGCGGCGGCTCCTGGGAGGCGCAGCACCAGGGCGAAGAGGCGCTGGTCCCAGCGAAAGGGCTCCTTGGTCAGCTCGCTGCCTGGCAGGGGAGAGTGCAGCGGCAGGTGCAGCTGGCGGGTAGCAAGGACCGGGGGAAAGACAGCGCACAGTTGGCATGGGATAAGAGGGTACACAACACTTTCCACAATAACTGTAACGCTTTAAATTCTGCCCTACGCTACATTTTGTCACACCTCCCACTTTTCTGTTCATGCTGCAAAACCTCACATTTGCTTCAGTGCCTTCTGTGCTCTGAAATGTAAGCCCTTCAATTTACAGGATATTTCTTTCTCAAGTGTAAAAATGTGCCACAGTGTAGCCGTAGTTGCCAGTAGCGCTTGGGACCTCACCTCATCTTGTACACCCGAATTCTGCGTCAGCTTATTCCCGTCCGTGATAGTGATGATTACTGAAGGCTCCAGGAAGAAGGGATTACGACCCTGAGATTTTGGACACGAAAGATGTTGTTAATCCCTGTATCAATATGGAGGTCAATGCTGGTTCTTGACATAAGTGGCCGCTAAGAACCTCCCAACCAGCAGAGGACTCTACTACAGCTGTACAGAAAAATACAATAAAAATGTGTAGTTGAGACTCACTGATACAAGCATATGAATGATACAGATTAAAAAGTCGGTCTTTCTACTCATACAGTACTGCACGGTTTTGCAACGTGCTGTATTCTTATAGCCTGAATCATTCTCAAAACTCATCACCAGAGGAAGTGTCACACATGTACACCAATGTATCCAGCTAACACATTGGACTAATTAAAGTTCAAATGACCTAATCTTAAACATGTAGTTCTTACAAAATTTAAACATGCTTTTCAAATATCGTACTGAAAATACAAGCACACAACATGGTGGATGGAACTAATTTAAATATATGCAGGTTGACCAAATCTGTCCAAGACACACCATATTTCCCGCTGTGTGTTCAAAGAAAGTGTTTCATGATTATGTTAAGTATACATTTCCAAATGTGTTTTTTTGTTGGAAATTACTAGTTTTTATTTGATCAATATTTGAGCTGACTTCTCTCTGAAGTAGAGATGAATAGGTTTTCTTAATGATGTTCATTTGAAGTCAGTGACTTTGCTGCGGTTATACTTCCATTTAGCTTGTTTATTAACAATGTTAATAAAGAAAAATTTTAACACTTCTGTCGTCCTTTGCATTGCTGCCATAATATGTAAACTGATACTGTGAAATACAGTACTTTGTGATGAAAACCAATTTTATATTTCAGAAAACCGTATTTCAAAATAATATAATTCAAGGCCTTATAATGAATGAATAATATTTAAATGAGTGTGTAGTAGTTCTGGTAACTCACTCGTACTATGTGAATATGTACATTCAACCAACCGTGGATCGAAAATATACTCAGATCCAAACATTTTCATCACCCATCTAATATTGAGTAGGTCCCCCTTTTGCTGCCAAAACAGCCCTGACTCGCCAAGGAATGGACTCCATTAGACCTCTGAAGGTAACGCTGTGGCATCTGGCACCAAGCCGTCAGTAGCAGTTCCTTTAAATTCTGTAAGTTGTGGGGAGGCGCCATCAATCAGACTTGTTTTTCCAGCACATCCCACAGATTCTCAACTGGATTGAGATCTTGAGAATGTGAAGGTCAACTCGACACCTCAAACGCATTATTGTGTTCCTAAAACCGTTCTTGAACCATTTTCGCTGTGTAGCAGGGCATAATGTCCTGCTGAAAGATGCCACTGCCATCTGGGAATACTTTTTCCATAATGGGGTGTCAGCAGCAATGTTTAGGTAGGTGGTACATGTAGAGTAACATCATGAATAGCAGGACACAAGGCTTCCCAGCAGAACATTGCCCAAAGCATCACACTGCTTCCGCCAGCTTGCCTTCTTCCAATAGTGCATCCTGGCGCCAGCTCTTCCGCAGGTAAGCGACGCACACGCACACACACCCGGCCAGTTTTCAGCCTCACCTCGGATAGCGCAATCCCTCACATACCAGGTTAAACGCATGTAACTGGCATGTGCCTGTTGCTAGTTCTCTGCATGTCACCAATATAATGTTTGTATACACTTTTATTATATGTCCTCACTTTTCATAGTCCAGGTAACATTTAAGCTACTCTACTGAATTCATACATTTGTAAATCTGACTCTGAAAGAATCAGTGCCTAACAAGCCACAAACCTCAGCGCACATCACTGCTGTATACTGTATTCAAAACAATAATTACTTGGGCTTAGTTCATTTTATTTACATTTGTGCGCGTATTCAACACAATATAAAATTACAATCAATTTAAAAGATTGACACTGAAAACTTAATTTGAGGCAACAAATTTCCTCAAACCCTTTGAATAAAATCAACATGTCAGGGTTTACAGTTACCGCATCTGTAATGCAACATTCTGAGATTTGCACTTCACCTTTAATAACATGCAAATACTGCATTCTGTGTCAATGAGAGTAAACACATTCACAAACTGCTTTGGAAGGGGAGGGGGGCCCAAATCAGGTTCTGCTGATGGCCCCCGAAAGGCTAGCGCCGGCCCTGATGGAGACATATCCTTATGTTGACAGGACAAGTGACTAAACACAAGCTGTGAAAACAATTGAGCTGCTTTCGGGTGTCGTGCTTCCATTTCTTGTCTGTCTTTTAGTAGCATGCAGAGAAGGAAGGAAGTCTATTCCTTTTCCTAAAACAACAAAAGAAAGCCTTCACACTCAGATCTTCTACCTATAATCAAAGAAAAACACGACAGGCCCCTTAGCACCCTCCATGTCAAAGTAAGTCAACTCTAGCCATCCGGAGAAGCAGAGAACATACAGGATTTTCATAGCATACCCATGATTTATAACTGAACAGCAATGAATTCAGAAGAGATTAAAAGCTGCAGAGAGGACCTGTAGCCCTTGGCCAGACAGAAGAGTGCAGACAATGGGTCATCATGTCTGCTCCACCATCAATTCTCCAAGTTCACAGCTGACCACAGGCTGCTGGCCCCTCACCAACCTGGCCCTGGTCCCACTCAGTCTACTGATGCTGTCCCTCTCTTCACAGGAATCTGCAGAGCTGTGGTTATACTCCCAGACAACACAAAGCTCCCTCACTGGCCACCACCTATATGCTCAGTTATGTTTTCTCAGGTTAGCCTAAATGTTTACGTGTTGTGGCAGAGTAGCCAGTCCTCAATCCCATCCCACATACGTGCCCATGAAATGTCTCTGCTGGGGCCATTTCGTTCTTCCTACACATTTTGCGTAGGTACCATCTTCCTTTTCAGTCTCCTACACATATGCTAACAGTAGCTATAAGTTTATTTGTTGCCCATTGTAAGCAACCTGTCTGTACAAATCTAGCTTCTTTCTTCTGCATTGTCGTTGTCAGGTGATCACACTGTCTCCCCCACCCCCTGCAAGTATACCATATGACTGACTGGTACTTCTTCCAAGTCTCATAGAAACCTTACATATACCTTCTGTTAGCTGCACCTACAGATATTTCCCATAAAACACCTGCATTAGAAAACTCTAGCTTGTTGCTGTGCTGAGTCACACCTTTTTTTCGCCTGACTGCTGCCGTTTCAGCACCCTGTACACACACAGACCACTCTGTTGTACTCTTTGCACTGGCACACCGTGACCACCTGCACTCAGCTCAGGACCTTACGGAGCGCCCTAAGCCCACCTCCAGTGTGTGGTGCCTGCGGCATGCCCCCGCCCCTGTACCATCTGCTTCTCAGATGCTCATATGATCATCATCATCACCCCCCAACTCCACAAACCTGCTGTCTACTTGGATCATTTCATCCCTGGCTTTCAAGTGCCATAACAAACTGCAGGCACTTGTCAAAACACTCCTGATCTTTTAGTGCAAAATCAATTCTTCCCTCATCAGACTATACCTTTAGGCCAGTTTGATGATCCCGCCGGCAACTGTTAATGCGGCTGGTATTGATTAGCCTGTAGCATAATACCAAGGGTCCTTTTATGGTTAGGACTTAGTCATGTTGGATTACAGCACTGTGTTCATTGTTTAAACTGAAATGCTTAAGAATTTTCACAATTATATTACTCATTTCTTTGGTTAATTTAAAAGTAACTGGAAATTCAATCTGTACTGAAATTACTAGAACATGTTTCCATACACCATTCCCATAACACGTTGGATGAAAGGTGTCAGATATGTTCAAATATACATAGCAGAATTAAAGAAGTCCTCTACAGTAGAAAAACCCAGATAGGAGACGACTTTCTGGTTCCATGACCAGATGCAGCAGATCTTCAGATCTTTACCAGGCTAACCCACTTGTGTAGTAGCTTTGTGCATATTGTGGCTTTGTGTGTTTGAATCCCTGTACAGTTGCCCCTCTTGCATGTACATAACTACAACGGAATACTATTCTCATTAAAGGTGGCATGTTAAAATAAGCCTTCCCCAAAAGCAAACCCAGGTTTTTTACCTGTCCATAATTGTCAATGCCAGAGACGAGGCGGTTGAGGTTGAGCAGGTCAAAGGCGGCCCTCAGAGCGTGACCCAGAGTGGTGAGCCCCAAAGCCTGCAGGTTCTTCAGCTCTGCCATAAAGGCCGCGTGGTTCTCCTTCCAGCCAGCCTGGGGGAGGAACAGACCATCGTCACTTCACACTTTCGACACACGAATGAGGCGCGAGCGCACACACACACACACACACACACACACACACACACACACACACACACACACACCACCTCCAACACCACGCTACATGCAACTGCTCAGCCAACACTTTGCACAAAAGCAACTTTGAATTCAACTTCCATCATACAGACATTTTGCTAAGAAAAATTCAGGTTAGCTTCATTGCTTGTGGGACAAAGCAGAGCTGCTGGCCTCTGAATCAGTGGCGTTCAATTTCCAAGCATAAAACCTTAACCATGATGCTCCCTTTGTCCCGAATAGGATGCTGGAGTGCAGGACACCATGCAGGGGGCGCAACACTGACACCGGTCTCTCTTGAGCCTGTCTCTCCCTGGCCAGAGACCTGTGGTACGAGAGCAGCCCTGATCTGCTCACTGCCGGTGTCCTCAGCAGCTGCCCTTTTGTTCTTTAGCTTAAGTAAGGTGCTGGGAGTTCATCAGCCCCGAGACAAAGGCGTTTCTGCTGTGCAAACAGAACCCTTGTATGTATGCACTGTGCAGGCCTTGCTCAAGCTGTCTCCAATAGCAGACAGGCATGCACAGAAGCTTACTCACTGAGTGGGGCTGCAGCACACACTGCTAATTAACACCTGAGCCCCAAGTAAGACACAGTCGTCACACCCTTACGTAACGAACGTAACGTGCCCGGTCCCAAACCGCTTCAGTAGAATGCCCTGCCGTAAGGAACAGTGAAACTAACCTTTGTAGGTCAATAGAACAAAGTAAAGTAAGCAGGAGGACTGACTAAATCGAGTATTTATTCCATCACCATGAATCCTAGGATGTGAAGCCACTCTCTGGTACCTATGCTTCATCAGCAGGGGCACAAAGTGCCAGGATAGGCAGGGGGAGAGGATCTCAAAAATGACGTTTGTGAACACGATCATCCAGATGCAGAAACAAACCTTCAGGTGTTACACTGTACAGGAGAGGCTGACTTCTGACAAAGAGCCCCATGTTTTGTATCTTACATTGCCAGCAGTGTTCACGGTGCAGCCTTCATGTGCATCAGCCCACTAAAGCTAAGAATGGTTTAGCCCGTTTAGTACCTGAATGGGAGAAGACCTGAATGGAAAAAGGTATGGCTGCAGCTTGACGTGGTGTTAATGGGACCAGCAGGGGGCGCTCACCTTGCAGTCTGTGTGGGTCCTAACATCCCAGTACAGGGATGGGGACACTGTACTGTTAAAGCAGCACTGTTCTTTGGGTGAGACATAAAACTGAGGTTCTGACTCTCCGTGGTCATTAAAGACCCCAGGTCGTTCTTCATAAAGGGTAAGGGTGTTCCCCGGTGTCCTGGCTAGATTTCCTCAACAGGCTTTATCAGTCAAGGCCTCCTGATAATCCCCTTGTATGAAATGGCTGTATTACTCCCTCCTCAGCACCTACAGATGGTGTGCGATGAGCTTTCTGGTGCACTATGGCTGCTGTGGCATCACCCAGGTAATGCTGCACACTAGTGGCGGTGACCTCCTTGTTCCATTGTAAAGCACTCTGAGTGCTGATGCCAGAAGAACACCATACAAGTGTATCATCCATTCATCCATTACAAGGGTGGTGTGTGCACAAATGGTACAACCTGATCACTAGTGACTGCTTCTGCTTTTTTTGTGTTCTTCTTCTTCTCGCCTGTGGGATGCAGCAGTAACTCATTAATCAACGTGCATCACATATCCCACAAGGCAGGGATGCAAGCGAACACGCAGGAGTCACACAAGCACACAGGCGAAAAGCCCCAGTCCTACAGGCCGAGTCTAAAATAACAGGGAGCGTGCTTGCCAGGAGAACAGCACCATGGTGAGAAAGAAATAATAATAATGAAACAAAATGTTATTAAAAAACTAGAAGCAGTGAAGGAGCAACTCTGAATTAATATTACCACTAAAGATTAATAACTACCTGGAAAGACTGTTACAGAAGATCCATCCTCCCCAGCTGCACTCATCAAAAAAAAAAAAAAAAAATTGTACTGTAATCTGCAGCACTACTTTACAATATTAATAAAATGATGATAGCATGATGTAGAACTAAATCCATTATGCCCTTATTCACCTAGCCGACCTCTCAATAATACTGCTGCCCCCAAGGCCCCACCCCCCCGTGCTCTTTGTTAGGACACCAATCACCAACTGGTACGTATGTCAGGTGCTAAATACAGCATCCTATTCAAGATGGGCCATCAGTCTGATGAGGCAATAAACGCAGAAAGGAGCTGACGGAGGGCCGAGCACCTCTCTCGACAGGACGAGTGGTGAAGCCGGCTGAAGTGGCCTTACACAGGACCCCTGCAAGCAAAGCGTCTGCCGCTCCTAGCACCGTCGCCAATCCGGCGCTAGCAAGCCCACGTTCCATTGCCTTCCAACAAGGTCCAAACGCCTGGGCTCACACAATGCACACACCGCCCTCATACCCTGTACTCCCTCGTCCCAGGGGGAACGCGGCGCTTGCGAAACTGCGCTGCACGGCCCGCCCTCTCCCACAGACTAACATTTGCACCAACCAGCTGGCTGGAGCAGGACCCAGCAACGGCACACGACAGAGGAGCCCGGAGGTAAAATTAGAAAGAGCCCTCAAAACTGGCCCAGTGTGACATCTCATAGAGCTCTGGCACCAAGGATTAGGTCTGCAGCTTTGGTTCTGACAAGCAGACTCACGGTGATGATATGCCAATACTTGCAGGAAAACTGTTGCCATGTAAATCCAACTACATGCAAGTAAAAAAAATAACTATTACTTTTGAGAAGCACAATAAACTCACACATCACATACCACTGTCATTAGTCAGGTAATTGTGTGGGATCTTTAAGGTGTGCTAACTCTCCATTAACTATTTTGAAAGGAAAGAGAATACTGTTATGTTTATATTAAAGGTAAAAGGTCAGAAAGCCTTGGTGTTTTTAAAATTAAATTTTAAAACAATATAGAAATGTTTCCCTAAGCTGTTCATCCGATTCAGGGTCATGAGAAGAACGAAGTCAAAGTCATGATGTACTAACCCTACACAGGGCATTCACAGACACGTTAACTCCATGGGGCAATTCAGAGCAGCAAAAATCACCTGAACCTGGTGCCTGGGGATGGTGAAAAGATAAGAGCACTGAGCGGAAACCTACAGAGCTTCGAAAAGGATATCTCCACATTCTGGGCTGAAGGCCAGAACCAAACCCACAACCCTGGAGGTGTGAAGCAACATTAAGGCACAGGTCTCTGTACACCACAGCATTTATAAATGACACACAAAGTTCAGAGTTGTGCAAAGCAAGCCCAGCGTCTGCACGTCCACGACGAGCTCAGGCTTCTACACAACGAGTGTCATGCAATGCTGAGCTGACGTCCCACTCTGAGAATGCAAACAGATGGAAGAGTGCAACAGGGGTGATCATCTACACTGCATCACTCCAATACGCCTTGAATACTGTGTAGACAAACATCAGCAGCCTGAATGAAGCCAGCGGGAGACAGACGTCAGGGGCCAAGGAATGCCGCGATGACACACCGGCCCCTGGTCCGCAGGGCCAAACACGGTACAGAGCTCGGCATGCAGACACCACATGCAACTCATAATTCAGGCTTCCGCTAACGGTTGCAAAAACTGGCACCGCTTCCTGTTTTACACCTGACAAAGACAGATATCTGGCAGGCAGCTATAATCACATAACATCATCAGCTGCCATGTAAAACGAAAGACTAAAGCCAGTATCTCAAAGCAACGTGCACCCCATGAGCATACAAACATAAATAAATAAAATAACTCCAAATTATTTAATTTGCATGTCCAAAGAGAATTTGAGTTATTGGGTCTGTCAAAAGCCTCAGAAGCATTGGGCCCACATGAATGGGCTGACGACAGGGACACGGCGCCATCACCTGAATAAACAAGAGCACCTGATTAAGGTCACCTGGCAGCCCATACCTTCTCTACTCTCAATGCAGCCCCTACACCTCCTTCTCTGTTCATACAGTACTCATGACGAAATCTTGTTACTAACATTTCCACCAAGCCATAATTACAGTTTACCGCATATGATTATGAAGCTCAGTGTCATAACACAATTGGTGCTATACTTTAAAATATTACTCAACAACCAACATTATTAGAGCATGTTATTGTTTTTCACCTTTATTTTCCAACTGTAATTCATACATCAACCACAAACAGGAGCAATACATGCACAAAAAAACAATGCCTTTCAATTCAGCAAACAAGACAAAATACCTTTATGAAATACAACAAACCACATACAGTTTGTGTCATTTCTGTTAAGTCAGGGCAAATAACATGACACAGATGTTGCAAGCCAAAATATAAAATATGACCAAAGGATCATACACCTGCAGTGCAGAAAAAAATGAATGTGCTTTCAGAAAGAATCACACAGCGCACAACAAACACATGCGCTCAGAAAGTATCAAAGAGCACATACTGATGCCATCAGAAAGGATCACACAGCACGTAACAAAGACAGGCTGCCACAAAGGATCTCACAGCATGCAACAAAGGCAGGCTGCCACAAAGGATCTCACAGCATGTAACAAAGGCAGGCTGCCACAAAGGATCTCACAGCATGTAACAAAGGCAGGCTGCCACAAAGGATCTCACAGCACGTAACAAAGGCAGGCTGTCAGAAAGGATCACACAGCTCGTAACAAAGGCAGGCTGTCAGAAAGGATCACACAGCTCGCAACAAAGGCAGGCTGTCAGAAAGGATCACACAGCTCGCAACAAAGGCGCACTACCAGAAAGGATCACACAGCTCGCAACAAAGGCAGGCTGTCAGAAAGGATCACACAGCATGTAACAAAGGCAGGCTGTCAGAAAGGATCACACAGCACGTAACAAAGGCAGGCTGTCAGAAAGGATCACACAGCTCGCAACAAAGGCGTGCTGCCAGAAAGGATCACACAGCAAAGGCGTGCTGCCAGAAAGGATCACATTACGCAAAAACAGGTATGTTGTCAGAAAGGATCCCACATTACATAAAGACACCATAAAAACTACCTTACAGTACATAAAGGAAAACAGTCAGAAATGATTATACACTACACAAAAAAGACATACTGCCAAAAAGAATCACATAACGTAAACAGCAAGGTAAGACATGCTGACAGTCAGCATCTAGAAGGAAAAAAAAAAACTGATCACAAATCAGTGAAGGTACCTATAAGTACTTGCTTAACAAGACACCCTGTCACCATATGTTTTCACATGTTGCCATGGCAGCAGAGTATCTGAAAGACTGCAGTTCAGGCTCGTTCATTCTTTCAATTGGTTAAGTATGTTTGAGATGACCATCTGAAAGCAGTTTTATATTCTGTTCATTTCAGTTATTTGTTGACCAATGGAGTGAGTCAACAACAGAGAACTGCTTTTATAATGAGCACCTGAAGAAGGATCAGGCTGAATGTGCCAGGGAATCAATTTTAGTTGTACTCATCTGGACAAACTGTATAATTGTTTATAAAGTAACTAATTATAAACGAAAGGTAAATTATGTCAACTCTCTTATATATAGTTTACAACGCTCTTGTCATCCATACTTGCAATGTAGTGTCACCTGTGATGTGAATAACTCAAATTATGCAGCTCTGCTGTCAAAAGCAGTTGCTCGAAGATTGATATAATTTTCACTGATTTACTCTGTAAAGTAGCTCATTCAGCTTTTCACAAAAAACTGTGGATTAGTTGGAGCTGGTGGGAAGTGATGCCTTCACTAGGAAAGCTGGCAGCCAGAGAATCTTGTGCTATTCTGAATGTGTGGTTTGTAATAAGGTCTGAAAGTCTGGAAACCCAAAACTATCTGTATTTGGAAAATTTGGCAAAATTTTTAGCCTACAGAAAGTGTTTTAAAAAAGGGTATGTTGTTCTGTTTGTTGGTACTATTTTCACCAAATAGTGTCCTTGTAAAAGTTTTGATGACCCAACCACAAGTCTGTCCCTAAAAGTGTGGAAAATTACATCTTCCCCAAACATTCCTGTTCTGCTTGCTAAGTAAACCCTGATCATTAATCAGCACAGACTTCCTCAAGCACACGTCTAATTATTGCAGTTGGCCTTTGGTGCAGTGATTGGAAACCAGAGGTCACTGCTAGCGCATCAGCCTTATCTGTGAACATTAAAGCATTATCGTATTCCGCATTAGGTGTCAAGCGCACGGTTAGACCAAGTAAGAGGGACACAAACTCCTCACTTTTGCTAAAGTTATCACTATCTTCGCATGTCATCTATCTACCACCCTACAAATACTGTCACAAAAAGACCTTCCATTTTTAAAAGACATTACACTTTTGTACAAACCAACAGTCAATAAAGAGAATCAGGCAGAAAGGGCACACAAAAACAACTGGCAGAGTCTCTAACTACAGAGCAGGATGAGTGTGGGTCATTAGGAATGAAGGACTGTTTCTGTACAAGGGCAAGAGATGGAAAGTTTTCCAGTTAAGTATGAAGCCATGGACAAGAACAAAATCACAATGGCACCTCAATCTGGAAACAGAAGAGAGATGTCCATTAATCCCCAAGAGATAAAGGAAAGGAAATCAGCCACCTTCTTTTTGAAAAGTGAAGAGGGAAGAGAAAGCCATACAAAAAAATAAATCCCAAATGTACACACGCTTGCATGCGTAACCATCTTCAGCTTATCAAGCAAACACTCATACGTGCATGCAAATGCTCGGGTGCGAGTGGAACCTGGAACGCAAACAGAAACGATCGTGGCTGAAAAAGTGCCGGAAAGATGAGAAGAAAACAACACTAAATTGATAATGTCACACTCCTTCCTTTACTTAACAGCACAGCAATGCCACTAAACACTAACCTTAAAAACACACTGTACACACACCTCTGAGCATAACCATAACACTTACTGATGCGCTTCTCAAAGGGACCCATAATTAACTCTGTAAATACACACACACAAGTACTACGCAGGATGCTAACGCTCACTGCAGCATTTGAAAACAAGCAACACATTATACCGCCTATAACAAAAACAGTATTGCCACAAACCCTTTGAGGAATTAAACTGTACTGAGGACTCCCACATTTTTTCAGCATCTCCTGTTTATCAAGCGAGCTGCCTTTTTTAAATTTTGTTTTTATTTATTTATTTTTTACTGATTGACATCCTATTCTTAACTGTTTACAGCCAAATCAGTAAGGAAGAAACAAAGACAGCAAGATGTCTAGATGTGAATTTTTCCTTGACTAGCATACACAGAGGTCATTGTGGTACAAGCAGCCACAAATACAATGTTGTGTCCATGGAAATATGCTTATTCTTCTCTGCCTTGTCTATTATGCAACAAAAGTCCCATTGTCCACATTTTACATTAACTAAAATAGTGTGATAAATTTAGATGCTTAGCCAATACTGGTGCAAAGAGACTTACTTGTGTTAAATTTGATGATGTTTTATTTCTAAATCTAATTCATTTTTAGATAGCATCATTCACAACAATTTTGGTCAAACTAATTTTTCACAAATTTATGGAACTTCAATGTGTATCCTCCAGGTTAAAAGTCTGTACCCTCTACAGCACCTGCTGCAAAAAATGTTAGTTTTAGTATGGCATCATGGCATGTCTTGTTAAAGCAAAATGTGAATTTATAATTTAATAACACTTTAAAACTGAGAGGTGTGCCACCAATGAACACAGAGCACTGTATAAATCTGACACTTTGAATTGTAATCCAGGTTAAATCCTTCAACTGTAAAAGAAGCCCAGTGCCCTGCACTCAGGACTCAACACGTTTCAAGCTGCATAACCCGCATTTTCCTATGGGGGCGCACCAGGCGAACCTTTAAAACGGATGTGATGTAAATCTTAAAAACAAGGAATACACTGTTGTCCAATCAGAGACAAACGTTTCCTTTATTACGTCAGGCGTGACGTGTATAAAACGTAAACGTTCCCACCTCCATCTCAGCGCTTTAGCCCGTTTACTACAAAAGCAAAATGTCCGCCATGTTCATAGGCTGTGTCGATCCTGCTCTGCGGTCTTTTAATAAAGTTTAGCAATTTTTTGCAACCAAGAGGGCGTACGACCCCAGAACTAGACGCCAGAGGGAAAATAGCGTCTTACTGCTACAACATGCCTTCGCAGCAACCAATACATCATACACTTTTCAACAGCAATTATTTACCTTAACTCCATATGGCGGTTCATCAAATGTAACTAGCATGTACCTGTCGCCTCTACTAGCCGGATCTCGGGCACGCAGCTGTTAAAGAAATCGAAACAATACACGTTAATTTTCCTCGGTTATGTTAAAGGGCTCGTAGTTCAAAAGAGGCAAGAGTTCTATTGAAAACGTATCATTTACCTTCATAAAGACCTCAACCGCGCCTTTAGCAATGTCCAGATACGTCGTACCCAAATAAGTGCGTTGATTCATAGACGCGGACGTGTCTATCAAAAAGAGTAAAATAGGCATTTTTCAATAGTGGAGATGTAATGCTTATTTCAAAATGTCAAACTTGACATATATGACCTATATGGCGGCTGGGGCGTGCATAATATCTATATGGGTGTATATATATTTTAATAATCAGACCCCTCTCAAAAGAGGGTCCTACAACAACCCCTGGCCGCCGCTTGAGTACCCCTCTGTCTTAACTGAGCGTTCTTGCTGCTCGGGTTGATAGAACTTCTCCTCCGAACACACTGAAACGCCCTCGCGCTACAGTCGGTGTACCATTGGTGGAGTCTGGCCACGCCCCCTCGCAGAGTGTTTAAATAAGCAATGAACAGAGCTACGACTTTCTTTGCTCCCGTGGTACTGTGTTCTAGTAGGGCAGCGTTAGAATATGGATAGGTTTCTTTAATTGTTATTTTTTTTGTTTGTATTGATGCAAAGTGGTATTTTGGCCTTTAGTTGGACTTCAGAAAAACGACTGTTATTAAAAGTAATCCATGAACAAATTCAAAAATAAATAAAAATTTTTAGTAACCCTTTTAAGGCGTTCGCTACAGGATGTCGTGGTGGAAGTTGAGGAATTTCTTCTTAATACAGATTCAGCCTGTCCTAATGAACTTTCTTGTATAAGGTTGTTAACGTATATGTACGTGCATCACTTTGCCTATAACTAGCCCGGGATGCTTAATGCTAATAATTTTTTTTTCGAGCGGAGTTGTACACTGCGGGAAACATGGCTCCCACCATGCGCGGTGTTTATCTATAGGTGGGACGACTGCAATAGCAGGATTGCCCTTCAGTGCCCGTTTTTTGAAGCGGAGGAGTGCACCATTAATATTGGCCTGTGTGTGCTGCACCGGTTTTGGTTTGTGTTTAGGGCATCTCCGATTTGGTGGTAGCTTCTGTAGAGCCTTTCCAGAAAACGAGCTGTAGTAAAACGAGCCCACACTGCAGCGAGCTGTCGTTGGCTGGTGTAAAGGTTACCCCCGATTAGAAGAACGAGTGAAACTTGCATAAAATTTTGAAGGAAAGTTAAAGAAAAGGCACTGTTATACCAACTTTTTTACTTCCAGGTTGTGTTTTGGATATGAAGTAACAACAGCTCTTAGTTATGATTGTGCAATTGCTAGACCAAAACGTAGTGAAAATATACAAAGGTAAACAGCATTAAAACGAAGCTCTGTGTATCGGCCGATGAACACGACTAAAAATTTTGAATGTGAATCAGTTGTGCTGTCAAATCATTTTTAAGCATTGTTTTTCATTCCTTATAAAGTAAAATTTTTCACGAATAATGTTAAATAGTTTTTCTGTGTATTTCACTTTCTCATAGGGTTCTGACCTTAGTCTTTCAAATATTTTAAAAGTCGAACATTTTAAATACCTTTATTATTCTTTTCATTAACCACATCCAGTGTGTTTTCAGTGAGCATTATTTCATTATGAACAAATGGTGACGAGTTGATACGCGTTTCTTGTGTGATTTTTCTTAAGTTGATTAATCAACATTTCATGTTTACTAGCAACATTTTTTGCTGTAGCATTTGAAAGAAAATTGAGGTGATAAAGTTAACTGTACATAAGCAGTTGTTTACCTAGCTAACTATGCACTTAGCTTTACAATTTTCAATAAATTGAACACATTGAGAATTTTTTTCAGCCTGGTGCTTACTAGCAGATATATGATGTGTGTGTAGAGTCCTGGCATACATAATTATAGTCCCCAACAAGTACATGTTTCTGCTAAACATAATTATATTGCTTTATAAAATTATTTGGATTGGGTGTCACTTTGTAGTAAGCGTAAAACTATTTAAATTTATATTTATTCTTTTTAGCTAATCATATAGCTAAAAAGAGTAAATATAAATTTAAATAGTTGTACGTTCTTTTTAGCTAATCAAATTCATTTGTAGGTTAAAAGATGTAACTACAGCCAATACAGTTTTATGAAAAACATCCTCTAAATTTGAATGAAATTATTGACATAACTTTTGTGATTCAGTCAATATTCATGTGTTGGGAGGATAATGGCAAGACATCCTTATAAAAACACAGCAAATATATTTTTGTGTTTGTCCTTTCATGAACCTTTATGAATCTCAATATTTATTACTTATTTAATTACTAAGTGAATATATTTATATATCATAATTAAACTCTGCCTTGCATCCTAGACTGCCTGGGATAGGCTCAAGGCAATGGTCACCCAATAAAATTATGCTTTTTTAAATTACTGATACTAGATAAGATTTATTTATGTACTGTATTTTCAAATTGACTACAGTATAATTTATGGACTATCTTTTCTGTGGTTTAGATTGAATGATTACCACTCAAGTTCCTGTATTATTATTGCTTCCTATAATTCAGTTAATTAGTCTAGAAGTTAGAGCAAGGAGGAGGGGGTATCTGGAGGTGGGGATGAACCAGCATACCAGCACCAGAATCGGGGACATCACCAAATAAGGATAATGTTCACTGCAAGTCCTTCACATTCCCAGCCAGTAAAAATTTACTGTCTCCATTCCTTTATGTTATTATTTGCATAAAATACATATTTTTGCCATGCGTAGACATCAACATTGCAGCAATATACTGAATATTTCAAAATAGCATTAAAGTGAACATAATATGCATATTCATTTTCTTTGCGGACTTGGAGAAAAAAGTACAGGGCTGCTGATAGTATTACATCTGTAAATCGGATTAAGGCACGTTTGAGGAAAGAAAAAAACGGCATAAATCTGTTGTAGTTCAAGACGCATTACGTCATTTAAATGTTCTAGCGGAGAAGCTGTGGCCCTCCACTATCCCAGCATCCTCTGCTCCGAACCACAACAGCTCGACAAAACGGAGAAGAGAAAAGGGAAAGAAAAGAGTGGAATTAAATCAGTAGTAGGTGGGTGTCAAGTGAATGTAAATAATACTTCGGTTTAAGAAAGGTTAAGTATTTTTAATGTAATGTGCCTGTCCTGACAGACTGACGGCAAAGTAATAAACTGCATTACCCGTAAATGACATTAAGGTGATCAAAACAATTATTGTTCCGTGAATAATGAATTAGTTATTTGGGTTTATATTGAATGCTTTAAAATAGTATAATAACCCCTTTTATATTTCAAGTTAAGATAAACGAAGTTAGTATGGTGGTGGGGTGGACCGTGTTAAAATCCGAAATATTTTACAACGAGTACTTAACATGATATCTTATAGTTTCTCTCAATTGCAAATGTTATTTAAATGCGATTCAAACGCACAATTTTTACATTCTGGAGTATAACGTTTGATGATTGGCTTTGATTGTTCGTTAGCGCAATTCAGAATAGGTCACCGATACTATGTATTTCATGTCAGTATTAATGGTAGCAACATCCGAGTATACCCGTTTATATAGTTTAATCAAAACTAATGTTGGCATTTTAATTACTGAGCAGAAAATAAAGCAAATATGTTGCCGTCTTAGGTTACTTTTAAATACACACAAGAAGCACAGAAAGAAATACACACAAAGTAAAGCTAAACATGATAGGCATCATAGACCAAAGTAAATACAAAAAATGCCAGTGTATCTACTCAGACTGTACAGAAAAGTTTGTTTCATGCGTATAGCATTGACCACATGATAGTCAGTATATTTGAATCTAAATATACGCATAAATCAGTCCTGCGGGATAAGGTGTGATGTCCCGCGCCTTGCTGAAGATTATGGGAGGTTGAGGTTGGCTGACACAGCAGGTGCCTCGGCGTAAGGTGCACGGAACACATTCAACATACCCATGTGACCAGCCACGTGGCCCCTCTAAACACTGAAATGCTTTCATATGTAAAGGGCACGACAGAAGGCTAAAAATGAAATGAAAATTGTCTAATATAGCCTAATGAATGTTACATGAGGAAAATGGAAAGCACAAGTTATAACCAAGAAATTATGTGGTGAATTATTCTATGTTTGCACATGGTATTTCATTTATTATTGTTTAGTGTGTTTATGTTTTGCTCAGTGTAAATGAGTATTGTATGTAATGATGGGCGAAGAAAATAGCTCACAAAACTACATCTGAGGCCTATTTTGGAGTTGTGGTGTTAGCAGTGTGCAGTTTACTTTATGCAAAATACTTAAAATGTATAACCTATAAATCCTTTAGAAATACCAGTACTGTAAATTTAGATATTAATTCTGCAGTATAGTTGCCTGCCATTCTGGTTCATGGGAACAGGCTGGTACATGACCAGCATCAAATTTCAAAATCAATCATGTTGCCAGTATTTTTTAAAATGATGAATTTGTTTTTATTCATTTCCCAAATTGCTTATCCTGTCTAGGGTCACAGGGGGCCTGGGGCCTGGAGCCTGTCCTAGAGAGCTTATGATACAAGGCAGGGGACACGCTGGACAAAGTGCCAACCCATTGTAGGGCACAGTTGCACACACTCTCAGTCTTGCACTACTGGCAATCTGGAAACACCAATCAGCCTACAATGCATGTCTCTTTGGTCCATGGAGGAAAACCCACAGGGAGACATGCAAACTACACACAAACACACACAGACCAGAGGCGAGGCTTGAACCCCCCCAACCCTGGACGTGTGAGACAACAGTACTAACCACCAAGCACTGTGCCCCCAAAAAATGGTAATGACAAGTTGAAAACTGTTTTGACTGTGAATATTTGAGATGATCTTATGAACAAATATTAAATAAAATAGTAATTTCTCAATTTCCCATGATTGGGGGAGACAGACCACCCTCTGGCAAACCTGCATGTACAATGTTTTATTTACCCATTGTCTTGGTTACACTCCATGCTGGTTTCCACATAACTTGCTGGTCCATACCGGAAGACCATGGTCAGTCACACTGAAAGCCATAGACTGGACAGTCATGGGTGTCATTCACAGTTTTGAGATTGAATTAATGGGTCAATACATTATTTTAGCATAAGTGAAACTTCAATTAAATACAAAGTATGAAGTCCAAAATTCTGTTTGTTTAATAAAATGTGAGCATTATCCATCCATCTTTTGCCGCTTATCCGGGGCCGGGTCGTAGGGGCAGCAGTATAAGAAGAGACGCCCAGACTTCCCTCTCCACAGACACCTCCTCCAGCTCTTCCGGGAGAACGCCAAGGCGTTCCCAGGCCAGTCGGGAGACATAGTCTCTCCAACGTGTCCTCTGGGTCTTCCCCGGGGTCTCCTCCCAGTGGAACATGTCCAGAACACCTCCCCAGGGAGGCGTCCCGGAGGCATCCGAAACAGATGCCCAAGCCATGTCAACTGGTTCCTCTCGATGTGGAGGAGCAGCGGCTCTGCTCTTGAGCTCCTCCCACTATCTCTAAGGGTGCGCCCGGCCACCCTGTGAAGGAAACTCATTTCGGCCACTTGTATCCAAGACTTAATTTTTTCAGTCACGACCCAAAGCTCATGACCATAGGTGAGAGTAGGAATGTAGATTGACCAGTAAATTGAGAGCTTTGCCCTCTCAAAGCCTCCTCAAACTGCCACCTTAAAGTGGTGGAGAGGTTTCAGTGCCCAAATGACTCTAGGAGCTATGTTGTCAGGGGCTAAATGCCCCTGGTAGGGTTTCCCAAGGCAAACAGGTCCTAGGTGACGGGTCAGATTAAGAGCAGTTCACAAACCCCTTATGAATCGAATAATATCGAGGACCGTTACGTCACCCGGAATGACATTACCAGGGCCCCACCCTGGAGCCAGGCCCGGAGATGGGGCACGCAGGCAAGCGCCTGGCTCAGCCCAAAACAGCGACGTGGGCCCCCCTTCCTGTAGGCCCACCACCTGCAGGAAGGAGCGTAAGGGGCAGATGCATTGTGGATTGGGTGGCTGGAGGGAGGTCTCGGCGACCCAATCCCTGGACAACGAATCTGGCTATCGGGACATGTGGGTATTGTTTTTGAGTTAAAGACCATCTCTCTCACACACACAAATCACCTTTAGATTCAAGAGCCTAAAGAATGCTACAAAGTCAGAAGTTAAATCTGAGAGAAATAAACAGTGGAACAGCACTATTTACTTTTAGCCATTTAACAATTTGTGCCTCACGTTGTTAAAGTAGCTTACTTGTCCCTGCTTTCGGAATGGGTATTTTGTGAGCAATAAAGTAATCTGTACGTGAGACAGTTTTTAAAGTACATTTAATAATTCACATTCAATAATTCTATCCAAATGCAGATATTGTGGAG